>CAUYQG010052452.1:0-44892 GCA_963574415.1 Tarsius wallacei
GCCTGGGTGACAGAGCAAGACTCTGTCTCTAAAAAAATAAAACAAAATAAAAAATTTTTAAAGTCTTCACTAGGCCATGACTGACCTGCCTACCCCCCGCCCCTGCCAAGCACATATTCCACTCACTTCTTAGGGTGAGGGGGCCTAATTTCATTGCTGTGCTTGTATATTGGGTCCCTCTTCAACTCACACCTGAGTTCAAATGAATCAGCCCAGCCTGGATTCTAGGAGATATGTCCTGGGTCAGAAGATAGAAACCTACACAAGGCCAAGTGTTCTTGGGTGGCTGCGGGGCTCCTGACTGGCCTTGGACATGAGCAGCGTGAGTGGTCACCACACTCTCACCCCTGATGATACCTGAAGTTCTACACCAAAGTTCCAGCCCGTGTTTAAGCCCCTCTCCATTCTCTTTTCCAAAACTCAACGACCCTCAACCCTGCAAGCCTGAAAACCAACCACCGGCAGGGTCAGCCGTGTGGGTCCCAGCACCCTCCCTGGGTGAGCTGGGCAGCACCCAACTTCTTGCAGGGGTGGGGTTAAGACCCACGGGAGAGACTCCAGGAGACGCTTGGTCTGGGCGGCCACTCTGCCTCCAGCTCAAGTCCCGGCTTTGATCTTCACTGTAGGTCGGAGGCAAGTGACTCACCTGTAGGACATACTTGCCTCATACATGAGAGCTGTATTCATCCATTTTGTGTTGCTGTTGCAGGGCAGGTGCGGTGACTCACTTCTGTAGCCCCAGTATTTTGAGAGGCTGAGGTGGGAGGATTGCTTGAGTCCAGGAGTTCAGGACCAGCCTGGACAACATAGCGAGACCACATCACTACTAAAGAAATTTAAACATTAGCTGGGCGTGGTGGCACATGCCTGTAGTCCCAGTTACTAAGACTGAGGCGGAAGAATCCCCTGAGCCCAGGAGAGCGAGGCTGCAGTGAGCCCTGATCATACCACTGCATTCCTGCCTGGGTGTCAGGGTGAGACAGCAACAGAAAGAAAGAGAGAAAAAGAAAGAAAGAGAGAGGGAGAGAGGGAGGGACGGAGGAAGGGAAGGAGGGAGGGGGAAAGAAAGGAAGGAAGGGAGGGAGGGAGGGAAGAAGGAAGAAAGACCCGAGTCTGGGTAATTTATAAAGAAAAGAGATTTATTTTGGCTCACGTTGCTGCATGGCACTGGCATCTGATGAGGCCTCAGGAAGACTTCATTCATGGTGAAGGGCGAGGAAAACTGGAATGTCACAGTGAGGCCGGGAGCAAGAGTGAGGGGGAGGGACCAGGCTCTTTTAAACCACCAACTCTCCTGTGAACTCCCATCCACAACTCAAACCCCTCCAGCCAGGCCCCACCTCCAATACTGGGGACCCCATTTCAAGGAGACTTGGAGGGGTAAAGTCCAGACTCTATCCCCTGCCAGCCTGCCATGGCTGTTTTCAGGCTCTGCAGGAGCTGTGGGGTGCTGTCCAGAGGGTTCTGGGGTTTGGAAGGCAGTTCTTACTGAGGCCACAAAGGTAATTCCATTCTAAGTCTCATTTTTCTTATCCAATAAATGGGAATGACAACAACCCCTACCAAGCAGATCATTAGGAAGATGGACGTAGATACTGTAAAATGCACCCAATAAAAGAGGTGCTGATAATCATGGCTAAATAATTATGTATAATGAAGATTATGAGTATCAGAGTCTGGGACATGTCCCTCGTGTCTCAGTGAGGACCTCGCTTCCAGCAGATGGAAGTTCAGCTGTCCTGGCAGAAGGTTCCAGGCTCATTGACTCAGTGTTTCTTACACCAGAACGGCCCACTGTAAGACTGCAGACTCTCCAAGCCCTCACCCCAAAACTTGGTCTCAGTCCTCTCAAAGTTGCCTGACCTTGCGTGACCTGAGCACCGCCACAGACAAAGCCCAGAGTACAGTCACCCCCATCCTGGTGAAGAACAAGAGAGAAAGAAGAAAGGGAGGGAGGGGGGAGGGAGGGAGAAGGAGAGGGGGTGGGGGGGAGGAAGGAAGGAAGGAAGGAAAGAAGGAAGGAAGGAAAGGGAGGAGAGAAAGAAAGATCTGAGACAGAGTGAGCCAGGAACAGGGATGGTGTGAGTGACAGCAGCACCTTTCAGGCCACACCCTCCTATAGGAACCCAGCACATGCTGGGAGTCCTGGGGATACCTGGTGGGGGGGAGTGCAGCAAGGAGGGCAGTCTCTCAGGTGCCTCCTGTTGGTTTTTTGTGTTGTTGTTTTTTGGGGTTTTTTTGAGTTGGAGTCTCACTCTGTCGCCCAGACTGGAGTGCAGTGGCCGCTCCGGCCACTGCAGCCTCGAACTGCTGGGCTGCGGCGATCCTTCCACCTCAGCCTTCCAAGTACCTGGAACTACAGGCGCGCTACCACACCCGGCTAATTTTTTGATTTATTGTAGAGATGAGGTCTCGCCAAGGCGGGTCTCGAACCCGCGGGCTCAGGCCTTTTGTTATTTTTTAATCTGTTGGGTTTTGAGTCAGGACCCACCACACCATACTCCCCACTCCTCTACAACGCCTTGCCCACCAGTTGTCAGAATTTTGTGTTTCCCCCACTGACGCCTGACATCAGAGCCTCCCTACCTCCCTTGAAGGAGGCTAGAAGAATCTAGAAAAACTCAGAAGTGGCTTGATCACCCTGCTGAAACTGGCCTCCCCTCAGGGGTGTGGGAGGAGGGGGGTTGTGACCAAATGTCTCCCAGAACCTCAAAAGGTCAGAACTCAAAGGCCAGGCCCACCCCTCACCTAACAGGGAAACTGAGCCCAAGAAGAAAGGAATATGCCCAGATTACAAGCTAGCCAGGTGCCATAGGCCTTTCCACTCTTGCCTCCAAGCAAAATCTGTGAACTCTCCCTGGATCCTTCCATCCTCCTTTTCAGCAAAATGCAGTCAGAAATGTGCTGGACCATCTGTCCTCAGTGGAGTCACCTGTGGCTTTGATGTGAGTCACTGGGCAGAATTCCTGTAAAACGTGGGCTTGACCTACGAGGTTGTGGGAGGATTTGGATCGACCCCCCTCTTCCTCCTCTGCCCAGCCCCCATCTCAGACTCCCAGACAGCCAGGGAGAGATGTCCAGCCTCCACCAAAAACAGGGCAATAACCACAGGGTGGGTCCCCAGGGCCACCCACACCCAGATACCCCCATTTCCCTCTGGGTGTCCTTGGAAGTCTAAGCCCTTCACTCCCGCATCCTTGCCCAGCGGTCACCACCGACTCGCAGCAGGTCTCCGCGGGGCTGGAGGGAGCCCACCCGGTACCCCACCTAACCAGACCTTTGTTCAGGTGCGCAGCGCCCCCTGCTGGCCGGTCTCGTGTCCCTTTCCAGCCAGAGGCGACGTGACTGGTGAGGACTCCAAGGAGCACAGAATTTGACCTGGAGACCAGACTGGACGACTTGGAAGCTGGGTAGCCAGGACACACTGGTCACCTCTGTGAGCACTGCTCCATCCGCAGAGGGAGGATGCCCCGCCCCCCTGCCTCAGCAGCTATGAGGACCCACAACAGCAGAGGGGATCACTCGGGCAGCACCTCTCTTTCCGCACCATCAATCTTTGGGCACACAGTCAGCTCAGCAACCATTTGTGTGACTATGGACAATTCACTTGTCCCTCTCAGGGCTGTTGCTTCTCTTTAAAAAAAAGAAAAAGAAAAAGAGGCTCTTTGGACCTGACACTCTGCCATCAGCTTCTCCTTCCAAACTCAGTGCAGAGCTGGAGAGCTGGTCTTCCCCCACCTCCCCCCACCCTCCTCCTGACTGAGTCAGGGCAGAGCATCCCACACACTCCACCGCCCACCTGCAGAGCTGGGCAGGGGCAGTGTGGCCTCTTCCCCCCCGCCCCGAGAATCCTCAGAGACTCCCAGTCTCCCTACCTCTCTGCCTTCTGCCTGAGCAAATTGAAAACACAGTTGTGACAAGGCCCGCCTCTGCTTCAGCACCTTCTGCGGCTACCCAGAGCCTGTGGGAGGAAGGCCGAGGCCCAAACTGTCTGCCCCACTGACGTTCGTTCCCCATAACACGACATGGCGTGGGCTCCCATGCTGCCCTTCACTTACGAGGTGCCCTTTGCAGGGAATGCCCTGTCTCCCCGCCAGGCACACACTGTTTTGTGACTAGCTTGTGTCCGTGTCCCCTCCCCCACCCACCAGGTCATCTGTGCCTCAAAGCCCTTGTGCTTATTCCCACTGCCTCTGGAATCGCGTTATATTCCAATGTGATTCAGTGCTCGAGTTGTTCCAATTAGCCGTCTGTCTTCTCTTCTAAATTGTGAAGTCCTCGGGCCTGTCTTATTCATCTCTGAATAATCCAGATGGCTCCCGGGGCCTCCCAGGCCACTTAGCTCTGGTGCAGAGAGGTTTTTGCAGAGGACATGGCTCATTGCCCATCCAACAGCCATTGTCCAAGTGATCCTTAAGACAGAACCCTGATTTTGTTCAGGGAGGCAATACACCCAGATAACCCAGTGTCCTTCCCAGACTCTCTTGCAGCTAAGTGTGGTCATGTTACCCACACGTGGCAGAAGTCACTGGATGGAGCTGCCAGAAAAGCTTTTCAAAAGAAGATGCTTTTGAAATTATTCATCTGGTCTTGTCTTTTTTTTTTTTTTTTTTTTTTTTTGAGTTGGAGTCTCACTCTGTCGCCCAGACTGGAGGGCAGTGGCCGCTTCCGGCCACCGCAGCCTCAACCTGCTGGGCTCCGGTGATCCTTCCATCTCAGCCTTCCAAGTAGCTGGAACTACAGGTGCGTGCTACCACGCCCGGCTAATTTTTTGATTTATTGTAGAGATGAGGTCTCATCAAGTTGCCCAGGCAGGTCTCGAACCCGCGGGCTCAGGCAATTCACTTACCTCAGCCTCCCAAAGCGCGGGATTACAGGCTGAGCCACTGAGCCCGGCATTTTTTTTTTTTTTTAAGTCAGGGTCTCAGGCTGGAGTGCAGTGAAACGATCATGTCTCATAGCATCCTCAAGCTCCTGGGCTCGGGCAATGTTTCCACCTCAGTCTCATGATTAGCTGGTACTACAGGCACGTACCACCAGATCCACATATTTTTTTTTTTCCTTTTGTAGAGACCCGGTCTCACTATGTTGCCTGGGCTTGTCTCGAGCAATCCTCCAGCCTTGGCCTCCCAAAGTGCTGGGATTACAGGCGTGACTCACAGCGCCTGGCCTTGTCTGATCTGGAACACAGGCGAGATGTCTGTGGGAACAGCAGTTGTCACACAACAAAGAGGACAGGAGCCACACACAAAGATAGAACAGCAAGACAGAAAGAACCTGGGTCCCTGGGGACAACTCCGAGACACTCTCCCAGCCCCGTGCTCGTGTAAGCCACTCTCTGGAGGTCTTTCTCTTACTTGCCACAAGGGCAGTCATCATTGATTACTAGCCCCATTTCATCGCCCAGAAGTTCAAAGCCCCTCCTACCAGATGTCTGCCGGGTCCCTGGTGGGCTCACTCTCAGGACCACTGACAGGAAGCCCCTGCTCAGGTTTTCTTTAATCCCAGAACCCGAAGTGGCAAACCACAGCTGTTGTTACCATTTCACAGAAGGCATTACAGAGGGAAGCAGGTCAGCTAGACATGTTTTGTTATGAAGATACAGACTCAGGCATGCCCCACGGCCGCGTCGCGCATTTATTCAGACTAAAGAGGAGTGACCTCGCGCTGAGGAGTCCTTCCGCTGCGTCGCCCACGGTCCCCGCTTCACACCCTCTGCCTGCCTCCTCTCTCCTCGCCGCCTCTTCCCTCCCCTGATCTTCCTTTCCCAGGCCTCAGAGGAGCCACAATCAAATTCTCACTGTGGAGGCAGAAGCAGCTCCATCTTGGATGCCAGTCTACCATCTTGACTTCTGATTATCCCCAGCACCGAGAAGGCCTCTGAGATTTCTGATGAGCCTGTTGTGTATCTGTTGTTCCTTGTATAAGAGCAGGTACTTGTCACAAATTCACCTCTTCTCTGTGGTTCCTAAGCCCTGCGTCTGGGAGGTCATAACACAGGAATCCACCAACTTGTCTCACTGCCACTCAAGTCCCAGACACAGCTTCTGTTCCTAAGTCTCTGTTCAAAGGTTTCCTTCTGGGAAACTGGATATCAGCCTCTTTCTTGGGACTTTCCGCCTCCTTGGCCTTTAGGGGTAGGTCTGCGTAGATCTGCCCATCGAAGAACACTCATGTTCTCGTGACAGCAACTTGACCACCATATGTGGCTTGGACACCTACATGCACCCTCCCCCGCAATCCATGCTTTTATGGAAAAGACAGCTACCTCTCTAAGGGGAATTCTGTTACTGGTAGGTAAAATATGATAATGTGCCCTTCTGCCATGCTCCACGTAGTGTGGGAACCCAGGAAGGTAGGTAGATGAACTGGGCTGGAAGGGAACCCTGGGATACCCCATCCCCACCCCCAACCCCCACCAACACTTAACTTTTTTTTTTTTTTGAGTCAGAGTCTCACTCTGTCATCCAGGCTGGAGTGCAGTGGAACAGCCACCACGGTCTGGACCTGCTGGGCTCAGGTGATCCTTCCGCTTCAGCCTTCCAAGTAGCTGGAACCACAGGCATGCACCACCATGCCCAGCTAATTATTTATTTATTGTAGAGATGAGGTCTCGCCAAGTTGCCCAGGGTGGTTTCGAACCCGTGGGCTCAGGCAATCCTCTCCCTTCCACCTCCCAAAGTGCTGGAATTACAGACATGAGCCACTGCTCCCAGCACCCACTTACCTATTTTAAGAGGTCCTTGGCTTCAAACTCAAAGGAATAGTTCTCCTTTGAGTGAGAAATGTCCAGCAAAAGGAAAGGTTGCTGCCAAGGTCAGGCGAGGGCCAGACTGGGAGCAGAGAGGCCCACAGACCAACTCTCGGTCCGTGTGCAAGTCACAGCCAGGCTCTGGGCTCAGGTTAACCCACGAAGAACTTGGACTGAAATCAGAAGGAATTTTAAATCTCATGGGTAAAAGCAGAATGATATGGCATTCCTTTGTAAATTGGGGATATTTTCGCTTCCTAATACCATGCCTTTTTTCCCTCTCTATCAATCTTGGCAAATTTCCATTTTATTAGCCTTTTCAGAACACTAACTTTAGGCTTTTTAAATTGCCTCTGCTGTATGTTTTTTCCTCTTCACTTATATTTAGTATCACCTTCCTTCATTTTCTGTTTTTATTGTAACTTCTTAAGTTTGATATACAGCTCATTAATTTTTAGGCTTTCTTCATGTCTAACATCAGTATTCAATGCTATTGGTTTTCCTGTAAATACTGCTTTGGCTGCATTAACACGTTTTGATGTATAATGTTTTCATAAATGTTCAATTCTAAATATTTTCTAATTTCTATCATAATTTCTTTCACCCATGAATTGCAGAGAGGTGCTTCTTTTTTAACTTCCAAAATAATGGGAGTTTATAATTTCTTGTTTTTGTGGTTGTTGATTTCTAGTTTCTTTGCATTGTGGTTAGATAATGTAGCCTGTTTAACAACAAAATGGTTTGTTTTGAATAATTATTTCTTTTGAAATTTTTGAGGCTTACTTCGCCCTTCTTATGATGAATTTTCAAAAATGTTCCACATGTGCTTCAAAAGAACGTGTGGTTTTTTTGTATGCAAAAGTCTATAAATGTCTGTTAGGTCAAACTTTATCTTTGGGCTGTTCAAATACTCTATATCTTTGTTAAATTTTTTATCTCCTAGATTAATCAGTTAATAAGAGAGAAAGGTTCAAATCTATTTTGACCGTGAACGTGTCAGTTTCTTATCATTCTGTCAATCTTAGCTTTATATATTTGAATGTTTTGTTTTAGGTTGATGTCAGCTCAGAATTGTTACATCTTTCTAGTGAAGAATGCTCTGTTATATAATGATAGTCTGTGTCTGTAGTTATGCTTTTTTCTTTAATTACTATTTTGTCTGATATTAATATCACCACACCATTTCTTTTCTTTGGCTTAGTATTTTCCTGACATATTTTTCTGTCCTTTTACATTCAGCTTTTGTATATGCTTATGTTTTAGGTATGTCTCTTGTAAACAGCATATAAGCTAAATTTTTCTTATTTAAAAAATAATCAGCTCTGAAAATATTTATCTTTTAGTGGAGATTTTAGTTACTTTATAGTTATTGTGATTATTGACATAGTTTGATTTACTTTTGCTATCTAATTTTGTACTGTACATTTATCCCACTTTTTCTCTTTTTTATTTCGTTTCTCTTTCCTTGTCATTTTTTGAGAGGGATTGGGGTGTGATTGTTTTTCTCACTCAGTGTTTTACCTCCATTATTTTAGTAGCTACTCCAGAAAGTTTAGCATACATATTTAACAATGGCTAAAACTAATTAGTATTCTTAATCTTTTACTAAACAAGTCATGGATTTTAAAATATTAAACTCTGATTACATTTCCCATCTTGCAAGTTATTGGGTCTATTTTTTTCTTTAGTCAAAAGATAGATATTTTTCTTACTTTACACAGTCTTTATTGTTAGTCTTCATCATTTTTTACAGTCAGTGTTTATTTAGATATACCACATATATTCACCACTTTCTTGGCTCTGAATTCCTTTTTATACGGCTTATCTGGGATCCAGGATCACAAGAAGATGACATTCCTTCTGTAGGAAGTTTATGATTTTATAATTCCTTTAATGAAGACTTGTTGTTTTCAACTTCATTTTTTGCTTGTCTAAAAATAACTTTATTCTATCCTTCCACTTAGAAGATATTTTTGCTGAGTATATAATTTTAGACTGTAATTTTTCTCTCAGCACATTTTTCTACTGTCTTCTGGCTTCTTTGCTCATAAGTATAATTATTTTGTAAGTAATCTATTTTATTCTGTCTGCTTTTGTAATCTATTGTCTGTGGTGTTCTGTACTTTCACTTATGATAAGTCTAAGGGTGAATTTGTTATGCCACTTAAAATTCAGAGCATCCTAGTTCCAAGGTTTATTGTCACTCAACAATTCTAGAAAATTCTTATGTATGATTGTCCTATTTTCTCTTCCTGAAACTCTAATTAGAGATCACTCTATCCTCCATGTTGCTTAACCTTTTTCATATTTTCCATGGGCTACGTTGTAGGTAATTACCTTAGCTCTATCTTCTAGTTCATAATCCTCTCTTCAGCTGCTTCTAATCTGCTACATTCCCCTTCTACTAAGATTTTAAACTTCAGTTAATATTTCTTGTTCCTAAAATTTTACTTGGGTCTTTCACACTTCTTGTTTTTTTAATACTCTATTTTTCTTTGCTCACTTTCAAGGTGTCTATTTTTATCTCTTTGCCTTTTTCAAACATATCGTTTATTTCTATAAATGTATAAAATATACTTACCTAATATTTTGTTTCTATTAATTCCAATATTAAAGTCTTTTGAGGACTAATTCTACTATTTGTTTTTCCTACTGATTCTTGCTCATGATGATTTTTTTCGTGTCTACTTTGTGGTTTTTGACTCTGAGCACAAATTCATTGGAATTTTATCTGTGGGAGTTCTTTGAGCCTTGGGTTGAAGTTGTGATTCTCCAGAGATGTTATATTTGCTTCTGCCAGTGTCTGGGGCATTTCAAACCTAAGATGAGTTTAAATTAAAATCTCAGTTTAAGGTTTTTCAGACCATATAAGCAAAATGAATTTGGGCGGGAGACCTGCACTGGAGCCAGCTTCTGGTCATGTTTTCACAGAGGATTTTTTTTTCTCTCCACCCAGTGTCAAATCTTGTCAGTGAGGGCAGGTTTGCTTGTGGTTCCCTCCTGCCTGGTGGGTTTATCTTTCACTCACTTTTACATTAGGGATGCAGCCTTCCCGTGTCTGTGTGAGGATCTCTGTTAGATTTCCAGCCTGGGTGGACTCAACACTATATCTCCCATACCACGTGCAGCTTCCAAAACTGAAGTCAAAACTTGAAGTTCAAGGCCGTCAGTTTTTGGCAAATACCTTCAAGGTGAACTGGCTTTTCTGCTGCCTTCCTGCCTTCTTTCCCCCTTATTGTTATTATTGTTGCTATTTCTCCTCCTCTTTTTCTTTTGTTTCTGTATATTCCTTAATTTTTTTTTTTAATCAGTGCATCTCATTTAAAAACACTTTTCGTGGCCAGGCTCGGTGGCTCATCCTGTAATCCCGCGCTTTGGGAGGCCGAGGCAAGTGAATTGCCTGAGACCCGTCTGGGCAACTTGGTGAGACCTCATCTCTACAATAAATCAAAAAAATTAGCCAGGCATGGTAGCGCGCACCTGTAGTTCCAGCTACTTGGAAGGCTGAGGCTGAAGGATCGCCGGAGCCCAGCAGGTCGAGGCTGCGGTGGCCGGGAGCGGCCACTGCAATCCAGTCTGGGCGATTGAGTGACACTCCAACTCAAAAAAAAAAAAAAAAAAAAAAAAGAAGCTAGAAAATAAAGAGGAAATTAAACTCTAAGTGAGAAATAAGAAAATAATTTTAAAAATGAATAAAGCAGTGAAATAGAGAAAATACAACTAAAAGAGGAAAACAATGCACCAGTATTTGATTTTTTTGAACAGGTCAATAAAATTACCAAACCTTGGGTTTAAATGATAACACAGAGAGGAAACAAATTACCAAAAGCAGGATTGAAAATGGCAACGTGAGTTAGAGCTTGAAGACATTACATGGACAGTAACGGAATATTATGAACAATTTGATGGCAAAAATCTTGACAATCTAGATAAATTGGACAAATTGTTGAAAGATACAAACACAAATATTTATTCACAAGGCACTAAAAAAACTGAAGAGTTCTATATTATTAGATAAATTGGGTTCATATTTTAAAATTTTCCCATAAAAAACTCAAGACCTAGATGGCATCAATGCTAAATTCAAATACATAAGTAATAAGTATTGCCAATTTTATGCAATTTTTTTTTCAGAAAAGCAAGGAAAGGGATCAATTTTCAATTCATTTTATAATTTGAGCATTACCTTGATAATGAAACTAAAACAAACATTATAAAAATATAAAAGCAGACAATTCTTTCATGAATATAGATAAAAAATACTTAGAATACTGAGTCCAGTATATCGACAGATTAAAAGGAAAGAATATGATAAAATTTGATGCCTGTTTATTATAGATATTCTTATCAACTAGGAATAAAAAACAAAAAAACAAAAAACACCAAGCTGATACAGAACATGGAAAAAAAAAATCCTGCAGCTAACTTCACCCTTTATGAAGAAAGCCTGATTGTTTTCTTTCTAGAATTGGGAAATCACTCTATAAAAAAGATACCTGCACTCTTATGTTTATTGCAGCATTGTTCACAATAGCAAGAACCTGGACACATATTGGTATTTTTCAGTGTTAACCCTATGCACGCCATTCCCAGGAATGTTGGTTTGCTTGTTTGTTTGTTTGTTTACTGAGCACAGACTCTCTTCCAGGCAGCTTCTGACACTTTAGAAATATTAATTCATTTCATCTTAATAATAACATTATAGGAAGAAAGTATTAATTTCCCCATTTTGCAGACAAGAAAACAGAGGCACGGAGAGGTGAAGTAAATGTATAGGAAATGGCAGAGCCAAGGTTCAAATCAGGTAGTCCAGTCCCAGAGCCTGCATATTTACCTACTAAATCAGGTGGTCCCTACATTTACACAAGGGTACACCTTAGATAAAAGAGCTTCGTGGTCTTATAGAAAAGGTGCTTGTAGGTAAGATACCTTTTTGAGCTCCTAGAATCTCCTACTTATTACCAAAAACCTGGGCAGCACAGTGGTCTCTTCCTAGAGGTCTCTTGAGCCCTGGGATTTCATGAGCCAAATTCAGGGAAACTGATTGATTTGCCTAAAAGTCCTCAGCAATAAGTTCATCTCAAAAATCAATTTTCTAAATGCCTTTCAGATCATAGCTCTGTGGCAGCCCTGAGCTAAGACAGTCACTGAAAAGGTGTTTCCTGCCCTCTGGGGCCCTTAGTTAAGGAAGACAAGGCAGTTGCTGATACACATATGGAAGTGCCATAGGACAGAAAGTGATTCAGATAGACCCTAAAATGATCATGGGAATGGAGGGACCTTTGTGTGTGCACAGCCTTAAGGACTTAGACCTACTCGTGCTGCAAAAGTAAACCCTGAGGATTATGAAGCAAGCTTACACAATCATGAGAAGTACAGACAGAATGAAATATGTTCACAAACCCCAAAGCTCTGAGCCCAGGAGACATCTCCTGGTCTGAAGAAATTTCAGAACAAATAAAAGGTAATACTACTTAAGACAGAGCTGCCTCGAGGGGTGACATGGGTCAAAGCACACACGCAGTAGCTTCCAGAAGGGTTTCCATAAAGGCGGGGGTGCTAGAACTCATATGATGTGTTGAAGGGAAGCCAGAATGCTTCAGTAGATCACAACCAAGTCTCCATCGATACTTTGGTTTTGAACAGAACTGCATGTTTCACATACTCCTTTGCCTGGGGTCTCATCAGATCCCTGGAAAATTCTCAAGGCAGGCACCAGTTGATGTAGCTGGAAATGGAAGCTCTGAGAAATTATCTATCCAGGATTTCTAGTGTTGGGACATTCTCTACGACCAAACTGAGAGTGGACTTGGTTTCTCAGCCAAGTGAAGACATCTGGGGACATCGCAGGCTATGGACATCCTAATATTTTGCCATTTTCATCTGAACCACCAGGATCCAAGATGGTCCTGAATAGAAACTTTTCTAGATCAGACCAAGCCCAGCCATTCAGAGGACAAAACATCATACCCACAGCCCTTAGGTCTCCCCCACTAAACCCAGGCTCCTATGCATAACAGGCTCACGTGAAGATCTCACAGGGGGACTATGCTGTTGATTTTGTGAAAAATAAAACAACGCATGAGTTTTATCTCTTTATCTCCTCAGTCCAGAGGGAAAAAAAGAAGCACAATCTGTTCTCCCAGTGGGACATCCACCTGATTAGATGTCATAAAACAGAGTAGTCCTTTAGTTAATAATGGCTGGAATACCTCCGACCCACAGTTACTGGAAAGAAAAAGAAACCTGACTACAGATAAACTCCCTAGGGTTTCAGATCCGTTTTGCAATAAGCTGTGTTATGAAGGAAACCTGGCCCCAAAAGATAGTTTGAATGCAAAATAAAGATAGTTCACATGCTTTGAAGCAGGTACAAGCTCCTGTGGAAGCACCAAAATCATATTTTTGGAGGATCATTATAGTTCCTGCCTCAGACTTTATTTGGGTCCCACCGTTCTTTTATACAACTTCTATTTTTAGTCATCAGAGGCACCATGTCCTACCAGGCAGGGGCCTCAGCAGGGCAGGTCTGGGCAGGAGGGGTGAGGATTGGATGCCTAGAGAGGCCAGAGAGCTGGGCCAGCAAGAGGCAGGCAAGTTTCAGGAGCAGGTACAGTCCACAAAGCCAGACAGGCTGGATGTGGCGCCTGGCGTGGCCTCAGAGAAAAGATTAGGTGAGCACTGCAGATTTAAGGAGTGAGACTCTAGGGTCCAGGAAGGGACTAGAAGATGGAGACAGCAGAAGCAGGCAAGGGCTCGTTGAGTTCTTTCATTCACCCTGTCACAAAAGAGTGGCAGGGACTTCCATGCACGGGTTTGAGGCAAGGAGGGGCAGGATGCATCTGATTAAGGCACAGGCAGAGATGCCAGGCTTGCTAGAAGGTTCCCACAGTCAAAGTCCTTCGGAGAAAAAACAAAAACAACTATGGTCTTCAAAAATCAA
Source organism: Tarsius wallacei (assembly GCA_963574415.1). Lineage (NCBI taxonomy): Eukaryota > Metazoa > Chordata > Mammalia > Primates > Tarsiidae > Tarsius > Tarsius wallacei. Next base: position 13,695 of record CAUYQG010052452.1, read on the forward strand.
AATATATCCTAAGGCTCCATCATTTACCTGCCCATGTATCCATGGGTCTCCCCATACCAACTGCCACGCCAAGTGGCAGGAGCAGACAGGAGAATCCTGACTGGTTGGCACACATCTCTTGAGAACCTGCTTTGTGCACAGCCTGGAGGAAGTATGGGGAGAAAAGGAGACTAAGATGAGACACTAAATGGATGCAAGTCATGGTCCTTGCCATCGAACTGATTGAAGGAACGAGACAAATCCCTGTGAAATAGCTTGGTGGAACAGCTTGGAGAAGACCTTACTTCCATTAACAGCACATTCCCCAATAGAAAGAAATCTGCTTTTGTTTAAAAATGCTTGCCTTCCTAGACATTAGGAGCAGCTGATGCCTTTGGCTGATAAATTCAGAAGAAAGCTGAATTTCTTTGTAACTTTAAAGAGGAGATATGCAGTGATTGTTTGGGGAAGGGTTCAGAGAGAGGCAGACAGAGATAGAAGGAGAGACCCAGAGTCCTATCCTAAAGAAGAACTTGGAGGACAGGTGAATGTCTTGGTGTTTATTGATGGTTGAGAGTGGGATCACGTGTCCTTCATCTCCCACATATAATTGATGTGGTCTGTTCTAGATCACTCACTAATACTTTGTGGGTTGAATTTGAGATGCGATAAAGCTCCAAATCCAACTTCAAGAAGGTCATAGGCAAAGAGAGAGGGCTCTCATATTAGAAAAAACTATGAGTCACATTGAGGACACATGTTTAGCAATGCCTTGGCAAGTTAAATGTGCAATACAGCCCTCAGAAGTTCAGGGCTAGGGAAGTCATCTGAGGATGGTCAGGTAACCAGGGTAATCTTCCTAAAAGAAGATTTTGAACAAACTGTCCCCTGGGAGAATGATTCAAGACACTGAAATACACTGAAGCCACTTGAGTAGTTTCACAGAGATCTAAAAATACATTTTTTTCCCCCGATCTCAACTCAAGATACAGGCATGTGTACTCGGCTATGCCAACACCTATAGAGGAAAATACAAGCATGAGCCAATTGGCACATCCATGGCATATACCAGCTACCGAATAACATCTTTCAGCCTGTGCAAAAGTGGCCGCTGCTACCACTGAGATGTTGTACAAAAAGTGTTCATTAATATTTAAACCGTGTCACAGCCAAAGTGCAGAAAAGTCAAATTTATAACATGTTAGACATTTTTAGTGGAAAATGCAAATACATAGCATAGAAGGTTGGGCACATGTCCCTTGAAACCATTACCTCACAAAGTTTAACCCAGGTCTAGGTCTTTCACAGAGAAAGGCTATTCAATCTCAAGCAGCATCCAAGATCATCTTATCAAAGTCAGGACAACAGTTTAAAAGGACAAAATTAGCCAACTCAGAAAATAAGAAATATAAATTGCCTATGAAATATATATATATTTTAATATAATATATAGTTAATATAATGTATTTTAATAAAATATATTTTTAAATTCATCTTCAGTCTAAGTTAAAGAAATGCAAATAAAAATGGCATGATACCATTTTGTCCTAATCTACAAATATTAGAAAGAATAAAAAAGTTCATTCAGTATTGGTTTAGATGGGGGCCTCTCTTACCATGCTAGTGGGGTTGCAGTTTGGTATATAACCTTCACAGGAGGCCATGCCTACAAGAAGCCCTAACCATCCCCTCTAATTTGCAACTCCACTTCTGAGACTGTATCTCGATGAAATACCCAGGTAAATGCACCAACCTGTGTGTATAAGGATTTTCATCATACTTGTCTCCAATATACTGAAAAACTGGAGAATACTCAAATGTGTAGCAAAAGTAGGTTATTAAATAAAGTAGGATACTCTTTCAATGTAATACTGTATCACCATTTGTAGCAATAATGTAAGGTTTTATGACATGGAAAAATGTCATAATACATAGCAAGACATTGCAAATAAGAAAAGCAGGTTCCACACAATATAGGATACAGCACTCTTTGTAAAAACAAAAATAGTTCATGTGTTCAGTTGTCATGTCAGAATAAAAGCTACATGACAACAGTGGATCAATGCTAACTTGAAAAGTGCCTGGCATGAAATAGGCAATAAATAAATAAATACATATTTGTCATTTAAATGAATTCATGCTTATTATGTAACAGGCACTGTTGTAAGTACTTGATGCAATATTTCATTCTCATGGCAGCACTGGGTTCTAAGACTTCCTATGAACTCTACTGATCCAGAAGGAAGTTGAGGCCCAGAGAGGTTAAGAAATATGACCCAGGTCACTTGCTAGTCAGTGTGGAAGCCAGGAGCCAGACTTGGGCACCCGAACCCAGAATCTTCACTCAAACACTTTGCTCTACATGTATATAGAGAAAATTCTGGAAGAATAGACACCAATACATCTTCAGCAGTGATTTGGGCAGCTCTGGTTATTGAGATTACTCAAGGTTTTGTTTTTCCATCTTGCTTGTCAGAGATTTCTAATTTCTGTACAATGCAGATGCAGAAATTACTTTATTTTAAATGTGTATAGATGCTACTTTTAAATAGCATGCAATTTTCTTTAATGGATACCTTCCCTGGCCAGAAAGAGAAGAAAAGTAAAGCAGAGGAGAGGGTTTCTCAAGGAAGAGGGAACGGATGAGAAAAAGCAGAGGGGCCGTGTTTCCGACTCAGGCCTGAGGACCTAAATGAAGGATAGATTTTCATGTTCTAAAACAAGGTAGAAAATTTCAAGAAAATGCAAGCTTCCTCACTTTCCATGCTCCACACTATGCTTTTCAACCCAAGAGGATTACAGGGCACTTCCTTGGGGAGCCACTCCTGTGGACAGATGTGTGGTGGCCCAACATGAAGAGCCTCCCGCAGGGTCCTCTCCAGGTGGACACAGTCATTCGGGTACCATTGCCAACAGATGTTTTCTAAGTTTCTATTCTGTGCTGAGCACTGGGTGGGCATGAAATACACAAATTTGTTTTTTGTTTGTTTGGTTAGTTTTGTTTTTTATTTATTGGAGATTAACGCTTGCTGCATTGCCCAGGCTGAAGTGCAGTGGTGGCATGACCATAGCTCACTGTAGCCTTAAATTCCTGGACTCAAGCAATCCTCACATTTCAGTCTCCTAAGTAGCTGAAACCACAGGCATGCACTACCAAACCTAGCTAACCATCATCCAGGCTGGAGTGCAGTGGCACGATCATGGCTCACCGCAGTCTTGACCTCCTGGGCTCAGTCTATCCTTCTGCTTCAGCTTCCCAGGTAACTAGGATTATAGGCACATGCCACCGCACCTGGCTAATTATTTCATGTTTTTGTAGAGATGGGCGTCTCTCTATGTTTCTTAGGCTGGTCTCAAACTCTTGGGCTCAAGAAATCCTCTCGCCTTGGCCTATCAAATTGTTGTGATTACAAGTGTGAGCCACCATGCCCAGTCCCAGCTAATTTTTCTGTTTTTTTGTAGAGACAGGGTCTTCCCGTGTTGCCCAGGCTGGTCTAGAACTCCTGAACTCAAGCAATTTTCCTGCTTCAGCCTCCCAAGTCACTGGGAATACAGGCATGAGCCACTGTGCCCAACTCATAAAGGACACAAATTTGAATAAGATACAAACCCTGTCTTCAAAAAACTCAGATATCGTTAGGGAGACAGACAAACTGAAAACGCATAGTTAAAGTATTAAAGGGCTAATAGAAGGAAGTTCAGGATGCTGCAGGAGCACAAGGGAAGGCCTCTAATCCCAAAAACACACTGTACTCACCTCGATCTAGAGCTCATTTGATCCACTACTGTAATTGTGTGCTTTCTCAGCCATCTGCTCAACAACCTATTAACTCCTTGAGGACCGGCACTGTATCTTGTTCATGTTTGCATCCCGGCGCCTGGCACAGAGTAGGTTGTTTAATCAGCAGCTTTGTTCAAATAATTGTCTCCATATGGAGATGGCTTTGTAGGCAACTTCTACAGTTTAGCCTGTCAAGCATCAGGCCAAAGTAGAAGACGGTACCTAGAAACCTCTCTGGCTCAGACGGAGAGAAGCAGGTGAATAGACAAGAAGAGGAAGAAAAGGATTCATAAGCTGGCCAAATGAACACAAATGCAAGACCCTATTAAGAAACAGCTGGTTTTGTTCTGGTCAAAACCAAAGAGGTGAGCAGAGCTGGACCATGAAAGGTCTTTCATTCACATAAAGAAGTATAGGTTTTATCTTGCAAGCTGTGAGGATTCTGAGATAAGAAGAGACATGGGCAGATTTGGTTATAGAAAAATCAATCTGGTAACACCGTGGAAAATAGAAGAAAGGGGACAAGTCAGAGGCAATGAGGCCAGTTAAATTAGGAGACTGCTGCAAGAAAGTCACCAGGAAATAATGAGAACCTGGATAATGGCAGGAGCTTCAAGGGTAGAGAGAAAAAGACACCCCAGCATTGTTTTCCTCCAGGACAGCTTGAAGCGATTCTCAGGCATGCAGAGCAGTTCAATCCTGATGCTGAGTGTGAAAAAGGCAAAGACGATCTTAAGTACCTCACCATCCTGCCTGCTCAGCAGCGCCAGTCCCCAAGGGTTCACACCCCACTAGCACTTCAGAGCACACCCCTCCCATAGGCAGTAACGAAGACATCCAGGCAGCCGGAGAAACACTCAGAAGCAGCAGCAGAGGGGGGAAAAGTGCATTACAGAGCCCAGCATCTGTGTCTAACAGCTGCCAAGCAACCGCCGTGTGTTCCTGCAGCTGTCGGTGTGGTAGCAACGAAAGACGGAACAGAAGGGTGAAAAGAACGTTTAGCAACAGGCTCTGAGCACCAGGCAGGTTGTTGGGCTCTGGGGCAATCGAGGCTGATCCACTGGCTGCTCCAGGGAGCTGCTGCTTTCCTTAGAGAAGAATTGCCACACAGAGCCTTTACTTAGCTAGACCATTCCTAGGGCTGCACAGAGCAGGATACCTATCACCTCGCCTGAGCCCAGGTAAGGCCCAAGAAAGCTGAGACTGGACTTGCTTCACCAAGTCCCCAGTCTCTATCTCTCCTAAGGTGCATTATAACAAATCATTTGGTGCTCAATCAAATATGTGAATCAAGGTTACGTTCGGTGGGAGAATTGTTTAACAAGTTCACGAGACTTTGACCACCGAATAATCAAAGAGATGACCCAGAATCTCATCATTCAACCAAAATAGGGAATTACTGGCTTTGACATTCACCTTGAGAGGTTGGGGGGATGGGTCACGTTGATTATCCACTAATTCAGAGGTGTATTAAGTACCTACAGAGTACATAAGAATGTGCTAGGCATTGTGACAACTGAAAGAGACATAGAGACAAGATAATAATGTCTGCAATGTTTGTCATGCTACACAATCTACAAAGAATTTTCACATCCCTTTTTAACATTTTTTACAACTAGAGCTTATATTCAGTCCTTTGCACAGGATAGGCATCCCAGTTATATGTATAGCCATTGACTATTTTGATTGGCTAGTACCCTTGTGAACCAAATGTTAAACATAGCATCTTGAAGGCCACCTCTGGCCACAGCAACACGGTGAGGTCACGTTTACATTCTCAAAGTTTCTGGTCTATAACCACTTCCTCATGAGTGGCATGGCCAGGATTAGAATGCTCATGCTCTTACACTATAGTTATAAAAGGATGACATGGAAAGACCTGAAATGATTCCAAGGTAACATGAAAATGAGGGCCCGATAGTGTAGGCCAGAGAGCAAACACAACACGTGAGTAATATAGAAGATAAGGGAAAGATCGCCAGGTACTCAAGGCAAGCTTGGTGAAGAATGGCATTTTGTGGAGGGACTTGGACAGCTAGTACAGGCCTTAGGAAATTAGTGATTTAGACTGGGCTTCAGTTGTGGTTGTTATGGGAAGAGTCTCTGGAGACACAATCCCTGGGTTCAAAACTCAGCTTTCCATGTATGAAATGTGGATGATAACAACGATTATCAACTCAAGGTCTGTTCTGAAGAATAAGAGGCATTCCAGGTAAAGTGCCTTACGTAGGTTGGCGTTATTATTACAGTTCTCTTTGTACATGGTGAGTGGTGAATATGCTTCTGCAGAGGCTCTTAATTTCCCACCGGGAATGTCCAGGATTCCTAACCACAAGCAACAGAAGTCATCTCTGGCTCATGATGATCCATGCATAGATAAATGCGGAAGGAATTTACTGAAAGGTAATTCACAGAATCACCAGAAAGGCAGAAGAATCAGGTAGGTTGGAACCAAGGAAGGCTGGGCAATGGGGACCACAAGCTGAGTCATGCTGAAGAATCAATAGGCTAGAACGCTGCCACGGGTGTAGGATAGAACCATGCAGCAACACTGGACAGATGGAGAGTGCTGCTTTCACACACCACAGACACTAGCTTGCCTACCCTACATGCCACCTCTGTTATTTTGGGTTCCTGTTACATGCAGCCAAACTCATATCCCAACAAACATTGCTGACCAAACTTGAAATCCAACCACTTTTCTCATCATCAATCGATATACCTATCCCCTGAAAACTGGAAAATTATCTCTGTGTGAGATAATTATCTCTGTGTGACCATGGTGATTTCTAGGTGGACTTTTCTTCCCTGCCTCAAACCCTCCTGCACTTACTGTCCTAAAGATTTCTGAAAGCTTCAATCGCTTTTGAAATATAAATACCCCTAGGAAAGGTAATACTCTGTTATTATCAGTTTTTGAGCCTGTGGAAGACAGAATTATGAATGATCTGTTAAGAAGGCAAAAAGGATTTAGAATGGCACTACCAAATACAGTTAAGCCTCACACATTTGCCTAAAATTGGCCTGCATTAAGCTAGATCTAGACCAAGCACTCGTGACGGCATCCATCATATGAATACCTACCTAAGTGTTACTACCCTGATTATGTTTGGGGTTGGCCTAACCACTTTCAATTCCAGGCAGAGCCCCGACTCTCTAGGGAACAATCACCTGCATTATCAGGTGGGTGCCATGATGCTCCTGTGTCCCATCCATGGGCAAGGAGCAGGACAGAGGGAGCTTTCCTTGGGAGAAGGAAAGCAGTCCTCTTCCTCCTCCCGCTCCCAGATCTCTAACCTTAATGGATAATACTGAGTCTTTCCTGCTTCCTCCTTGACTGAGTAGACATTCTAAATCATCTAGCAGTAGCTTTTCTTTTCATGTTGTGATCTGGTCAATTTCACAGTCGGCAGTTGGCTCAGCATCCCTGTAAGTGAAGGAACCTGTACATCCTATCAATCTCCAAAGCTTTGGGAAGATGTTATAATATAACAAAGGCACTAAGGATGAAGGCCCCCCATTCAGTAGTTTTTACATTACAGCTAAGTCGCACACTCTCACACTACTTTATAGTCACACAAATAACGTGCAAAACAAATAAAAACAAACTGCCCATCAACAGGTTTGTGTAAATTCCAGGTTACTTTTTAATTCTCTTCCAAATAAAGAGAAAGCAAGAACAGAAAAGAAACAAGATGGTGCTTTTGTTGTTTCAATCATTTTGGGTTTTGTCTCATTTTTTGTCTGTCCTTCTCCTGCAGTAGGCCTGAAAGATCAAGTGTTTTTCATTCATTTCCGTGATCTGTAAAAATTTGGAGATAATTTTTTAAAGTTATTTTTTTGTTCTCCCTTTTTGTTTGGATTCCTCCTGTCAAGGTGCCCAGAATAATGCTTCTGAAGCAGATGGAAAAGGCACATGAAGCCATGCTGGGAAACCACGTTTCCAGGAATGGTGTTTGTGTAAGCCCTGTTCTCCAACAACACCCTAGGGAGCCCCTGCACAATCCTCTGTGCCCTGCACATGTGACCATCAGGACCTTTAACATTTGGCTCTTCCTAGTATTTGTTAATTTGATGCCCACTTCTAGAGATCCCATATTTTCTACCTCAAGGCCAGCATGAGCTAAGAGCTCAAGAATTCTTGGTGATGACCCAGCATCAGGAGTGAAAGTACATTCTCCACTTTGGCCTGATGATGACATTGGAAACAATCCTGAGAACAGTTATGAGGACAGGAACCCCAGCTGCAGCCAAGATGAACGGGGGTCACTCCAGAGGAGCACAACACTGTAGATAGCTCCAGAAAGACAGCTGTTCAAGAAGAGCACTTTCAGGTGTCTGCAAGATGCAAGGATATGGTGGGAAATGCATGAGACTCCACTGACTTGAGGTATCTGAGATTGTTGCTGGTTATGCGTATTGTGATCAGTGTTCCTCAATTATGCCTCCAGACTAAAGTATCCTGGGGAAATGGCCAACACCGTAATAACCAACAGCATGACTCTCCATACTACTATGCCACCATATTGCTTGACCCTCACACCCAGTGAGAGATGAGTGTGACTAGTCAGTCCTGTTGGGGTCTCAGGAGGGAACCAAAAAATGGCACCTCTTTTTGCCTGCAATCTGAACAAATTGATAAATAAAGCAAAGGAGCGGCAGATGGAAGTCAAGATCAAATCTTCATAACTAATGAAGACCAACTGGAGGATACTGTTTAGTATGAGAGCACCAGAATTAGGCTCACTTGCTCTTGCAGGCACTAGCCATGTTGAAGTGGGGGAGGGGCCTGCTCAGTGTAGACGGTGACGGTGGGGCAGGAAAACTGCTTCTTCGGGTGGCTGCTTCCCTAGAAGGAAAGCAGAGGGGTGGGTCAAACATGCCCAGTTTATTTTTTCTAGCTGTGTCAGTCAGGTAAGTTACTCTACCTCCCCTGTAGCAAATGAGTAAAGAAGATGGAACAGATGGAATGGCACACCTTCTACACGGAAAGAAACATCAGGAGTGAAGAACAGGCTCCCTGGTATCATCGCAGCGGTGAGAAAACCAACAGAGAGAAATGAAGAGATTTCCCTTGTGACAAAATTCTCTATCACATTTATTAAAGGAATATTGTTGAAAATATTGTTCATTTTGTTATTCAGTCTGCTGAAATCAACACATGCTTACACACACATACACACACACACAAATACACCTCTTTTAGCCCTAAGAATTTTGTTTGTTCTTCTAATTAAGATACTTAATGCTTAAGGTCAATAGAATTAACGTAAATTTTGTTATAAGTGGACTATAATGTAAATTTTGTTGATTTGCTCATCAGGAAGCTCAAAACCAAATTTGTGGTACATGTCAGTTGAACACTAAAGTCTTTGTGTCTGCAAATAATTCTTTCTCTTCTGCAATATTCTCTCTAACCACTTCCTTACCCTGTAACATACATTGTCTTTGCCCAGTCTCCTTTTTGTTCTCAAAACTGTAATATTTGTTTTCTATTTTATAGTAGTCTATACATTATTGTAAACAATCATAAATTCCATGAAAAGACTAAGAAACAAAGAAAATGTATCCCTTGTTCTCTTTATTAACTCTTCAAAAACCTAATTTTACAATTTTATTAAAATATTAATAAATAGGCTGGGCTCAGTGGCTCAGCCTGTAATCCCAGCACTTTGGAGGGCTGAGGCGAGTGGATTGCCTGGCCCGCAGGTTCAAGACCAGTTCAGGCAACTTGGTAAGACCTCATCTCTACAATAAATAAAAAATTAGCTGGGCATAGTAGTGTGCTCCTGTAGTTCCAGCTACTAGGAAGACTGAGGTGGAAAGATTGCCGGAGCCCAACAGGTCAGTTGACGCTGGGGTGGCTGTGAGCATGCCACTGCACTCCAGCTTGAGTGACAGAGTGAGACTCCAACTCAAAAAAAAAAATCAATAACTCCCAATTACTTGGACTTTATATTTTAGAATCAATACCTGAAATTTAATTTTATATAATTGTTCAAATATTTAACAAGTTTTTATTTGTCATCTCAAATCATATGTGTACAATTAGAATAGATTTTTCCTTTCAAGTTAAGGATGTTGACTCATAAATTATTAACACTCTATTTCTCAACAGAGTGATTATTTAAACTTATTTTATTTTATCACTAAGTTAATTTTATCACTGAGTTAATTCACAGGGTTAAGCATTCATGGAATGAAGCATTTGACCCAGGTTAATTCTGTTTTATTTCTATAAATCTATTCTAGGTTAAAAAAATCATTTAATGTTTTACTTTGCCACTTTCTATGCGATGTAAAAAACATTGGCAGTTAGTACATTTTGTCAAAAGATTCTCACTAAACACATCTTCCAAAGGCTCTGTCTGTTGGCATCTGCAGCTAAATTTAATCTCCTTTATCTCCCATTGCCTCTTGAGAATGGAAGGGATTTTTTTGGTTCTTGTTTTGGTTAGTGTTTTCCCCCGGAAAGATCAACTGTTGCTGTCATTCTTACCAAAGTAGGTTATCTCATTGTTGGGTCACATAAGCCAAGCTTATTTCTTGCAAAATATTTTTGAATAATCCAAAGTCCAACCACTAGACCAGTTGTCACCAATTTGGCCTTTAATATTAAAAGTAAAAAGGACAGAAAAATGAGGCCATTAATTTTATTTTCTGTATTTTCTTTATTTGTTCTACTCTAATCTACAAAGAGTGAAGAAAAATTGGTGAGGGTTTTCTAAATTTTTGTTTTGTTTTCTTAGTGTAAAATAATGTAACATTTATTTTCTAAAAAGAAATTAGACACATATTCATACAGATGAAGTCAAACACTTAATTCATTTCTTCATTCATTGATTCAACAAATATTTATTTGGTACTCATCCTGTGCCAGGCATCACCTCTGAGGAATCAGAAGAGGAGCAAAGCCATGCTGTGGAGGAAGTCAGAGAAATAGAAGCCAAAAGGTCTGGGGAACCAAAGACTGTTCTAGGAAGCACAACACACCAGGGTCTACCATACAGCAGGTGCTAAATAGTTGTAGGATATACTAAACAGTACCTACCAAAATAATTTCATGTCTGTCATTCAATAACATATCAACATGTCCACATGCATACAGATCAACCTAAGAGCTATGCATATTTCTCCAACCACTAGAATTAGGCACACCAGAATTAGGCCAGCCATTAGATCCTGCTAATTTAAATACATCCATCTTATCTTAATAAAATGTTACCACCTCTTGTTTTTCTCCCCTAAAATTGGGAAGTGCTTTAAGAATGCAGCCTCTGGAACTAAACTATACAGGTTTAAAAACAAAGAAGAAAAGAAGATATAAGTTACCACAAAATACACAGAACTTATGATCTTAAACATTCACTTCACGGAGTTTTAGCAATTGTATACTCATGTATACAATTGCTAAAAGCCACTACTTCAACAAGACAGAGACCATTTTCATTACCCCAGAAAGTCTCCTTGTGCCCCTAGCCAGACATTTGCTTATTTCTATTACTATAGATTATTTTTGCTTGTTCTAGAAATTCATACAAATAGAATCATAACAGCACATACTCTTCTGTGTCTGGCTTCTTTCACTAAAATAGTGTTTTTCAGATGTATTTGCATTTACTCGTGCTTTGTTCCTTTGTATTGCTGAATAGTGCTGCATTATATGGATAGACCACTGATTGTTTATTCATTCTCTTATCAGTGGAAATTTGGGCTATTTTCAGTTTGGGGCTATGACTAAGACAGTTATAATCATTTTTGTACAGGTCATATTGTGCACACATATTTTCATTTACTTGGGTAAATATCTAGAAATTGCTATTGATGGACTACAGCGTAGCTGCATGTAAAAACTACCAAATAGTTCTTCTCCAAAGTTGTTGGTGCCACTTTACACTCCTACCAACAATATTCCAAAGTTCTGGCTGTTCTACATGCTCACATTTGGTCTTGAACAGTCTTTTTTATTTTAGCCATTTTCATGTGTGTGAAATGCTAGCTCATGGCAGTTTTAATTTGCCTTTCCCTGATGACTAACGGCTTTTTATTTGCTTCTTGCTGTTTTGTACATTTACTTCTGTGAAGTGTCTTTTCAAGATTGTTGCTCATTTTTGCCTGTGTTGATTAGAAGTTCTTTATATATGATGTATATGAGTCCTTTGTCACATAAATATATTGTAAATTTTTTTTCTCAGTCTGTGGCTTGACTATTCATTTTCGTTAAGAAAATGGTCCTTACCTGGTCCCTTCTCCCAGTTAAGTTTCTCTGGGAAAATATTTAGAAGTACAGTGTTTTTTGATATCACTAATTATCAACTTTCTTTTTTCATCTAACTTTTCTCTAACTCTTCTTCTATTCACTCTCCTACTCCTTTGCTTATGGTCTTTGCTAAACCTAGAAGACCCTAAAAGTCATTTATATCTCCTTAGTCTGAATTAATTGTTCATTCTCTTACCACACATAGCGCTCGACTTTATTCTTTCTTTTTATATTGATAATTTACATGTCTTCATCCCAGACTTCTTCCTGAGCTGGAGAGTAGCCACGTATCTAGCCATACATACTTAGAGTGTCCAACTGGACATTTCCCTCACACTATGCAGACCCCAGATGGTGTTCTTAATTCCACCCTTTGCAAGGATATTCCCTCCTTGGGCCTCTAATCATGAGAAGTGGCACCACCATATACCAGAACCAGGTGCTACATAGATTTCTTAATCCAGAAACCTGGTTCTTATTTGACTTTCATGCCCAATCCCTCATCCAGGGCCACTGATTTTACCACCTTCTCTCTCCCCCAACCAAAGATCTTGAATGTATCCACTTGTCTCCATCCTACTGCCACTCCCGAGTTCACTGTCATTTCTCATTTCGATTCCTGTTTTGGCTTTATCTTCTCTTGCCCCACTCCACTCCAGCTCCGTGGTCCTTCAGATAGCTTTTAGAATGTGCCGAGATTTCTCTTCTCAGATCTTAGCATTTGAAATTCCTTTTGCCTGTAATGTTCTTCCCTCATCCTTCATATATTTGGTTTAAGGTTGCCTCTCAAAAGAGGACTTTTCTAATCTGAAATAGTGCCACTCCATCCCACCTACAATTTCTATTACAACAGCCTCTTATTTGCTACTTAAGAGCTATCCCAAATTGTGTCACGTCTTCCTTGCTGCTCTCTTCCAGGAAGGTGCAAGTTGCAAGAGGGTCCAGGCCCCTCTTGTTCACCAGTGTGTCTCCAGGGTCCAGCAAAGTGTCTGGCACATAGCAGGCACTTACTGAGAATTTATTGAGGGAAGGAATGTTTCCCTCACCAGTTCAAATCTAGGAACATGTATTCTTCATTTTCTATTCACCCCAGCACATTTCTTTGCAAGTAGTAGATACTATAAACATTTTCTTAGTTGAATTGCATTGACTTCCTTCAGTGACTCTTGCAAGCGCCTTATCTTGATCAAACCAGCTTTTATGAGCTCACTTCATGTGTCTTCCCATCTTTTCCTCCCATAGCCTACCCATGCTCCAGGCCCAACTTCAAAAGTGCTGTTTCTCTTACAGATTTATAGACCTTTACATGGCATATATAGAACTGCATTTACAAGGTACCAAATAATAGGCAAAGTAATTTTAGGTACATTCAGTCATTTGAGGGAAAAAAAGCCAGCTGCTTAACAGAGCTGACTAATCAGCTCCATCAGACAACAGATCAGGTAGACGGTGTGTCTGAATACAAAGCCGTGTTGCTTCCTGCACCTTCCTCTGCCTGGTATGACTGTCCCCTCTTGTGAGGGTGTTTGAGTCTGATCCACTCAGCCAAGTGGCAGATGGAGAAATTGTTTGCAATAGAGATGAGAATATTTTATCAGACTTCCTACAAATGGGGTCCACTGAATTTCAATCTGCCAGCAAAGCAGTGACAAAAAAGGAGGAAAAGTCTCAACAGGACATCCTGTAAGGTCTCCTCAGGAATTAGTATGTTTTTGGTCAACATTCAGCCGATAGATGATAAACTTCCAAGGGCAACTGAGAGAGCCCTGAAACAGATACTTCCCTGGTTCCTTCAGCCTCTCTGTGAAGGCCACATGACAGAAGGGAACCTGGGTCAGGAGCCAGGAAGTCTGTATTCCAGCCCTGGTTCTGGCCCTGACTTCTTAGGTCACCGCCTGTTGGTGATGTCACTTTTTATTCTCTTGGTGACTCCATCTGTACAATGGAAAGAATACAACCTCCTCCTACCAACAGGGTGTGAAGATGCTCGGGAAATGAATATGCCACCCAGATAGATGAACCAAAAGTTGTTTGTAAAATGGATTTTTCTTTTGTTTTTTTCCTACTCATGCAACTCCACAACAAGGTCTATATGGCAATTAGAACCACTGGTGTTTATTGAGCAGTTACTACATGCCAGATATGTACAAAGCAGAAATGCGCATACAAAATGCACTTTGTATATTTTGTACAAAGTGTACATTGCATAAATTACCCCCTTTAACTCTTATTAAATGTTATGCAAGAAGATGCTAAAAAGACAAGAAATATGAAAAACAGCATATCTTATTAATAGATAGAAAAAAGTTTTTCTATTTAAGTATTAGCTAGGGTTTAACCACCAGCAAATGCCTCTGGAAATCAGGGCTGATGGCAGCATGCTATGTCTCAGAAACTGTCTTCACAGGCAGACTGAACAGAGGATCAGGCAGCCGTGCCCCGAGCTGCATGGTCTCCCTTACCTCCTTCATACCCAAATCCAGTATATATACATAGAAGCAAACACAGATAATAAGTCCAAATGCGTTGAGTACTGACTATGTGTCAGAGACTGTGCCAGGTGTTTCACATGCATTATCTCAATTACTAATCAAGTTAACTCTTGGAACAGGTACTATTTTTAGCTCTGACATGATGAGTCTGAGACAGAGGAGTAACTTTCCCAAGACCAGAAATGACAGAACTAGAATTTGAACCCCGTCTTTCAGAAATCCAGAACCTGCTTTCCTACCCTCTGCTCTACACCACTTCTTAAAGAATTTTTCCCATTTTGATATTCCTAAATTGAGTTTTATGACTAATGTATACATTTAGTACAGAAGCAGAGGTTTTTTTAATCCTCAAAGAACAAATGGTGCCTAAGAACAGAGCAAACAGACATGTGCATATACACACAACAGAGTAGAAGGGGAACATAACCGGGAGGCAGGAAGTCCGGTTCTCCATCAGCTCTGCCGATATTGGCCACATGACCTCTGACAAGCCACTTGGCCTCTCTGAGCCTCCATCTCTTGACTTAGAACAAAGTGAGGAAACTGAGATAACTGATATTAAAATTTCATGCACGTCCTAAATCTCCTAATGGAATCGAATACAAGTAGGTTTGTGTAGTCATTCTCCAAACTGTAGCTCAGTCTGTGCCTCAGTAGTTCAGGGATTACTCTTCAGTCACCACAGTAGAGCTTCAAGGAGGCTCATGTAAGGTCTCTGCCCCAACTGTGCCGCACATTCCTCCCAACTCCAGGCCCTTTCTGCAGCTCTCTGAAAACACAGGCCAGATCCAAGGCGCCCGTTCCAACATCACTTCTGTTTACCCCACCATCAGGATGGTGTCATTCCGCCAGAGCCATCATTCACAGTCACACCAAATGGCCCATGGAAGAAAAGTTGGTTACACTCGAAGAACAGATGACAAGTGACAGGCTCCGCTCCTGATTTCCCACAATAACAGAAGAACCCGGCAACTGCCGTGGTGGTCCCACACCCGAACAAACTACTGCCTTCCAAGTAGATGTGGCCTGCTGGTATCTGCTCATCTGCGGGGATGAAAGAGCAGCCCTTGATCCCTGGTAAAGTTCAGCACCCCCATATTTCCGTGCATATCGTCTGAAAGCTACGGGTAGCCCACTCATCTGACTTCTGCTGCCAAATGATTTTTATTTTTGTGAATAAAAGTAAATCCTTCCATTGTGAAGAGAAGAGATTTTAACTGTTGTCACCTCCCAGACATGGCAAGTATGTGAGGTAATGCATATATCAATCGGCTTGATGCAGTCATCTCACATTCCATCATGTTATAGACCATACATATATACAATTTTTATTTGTCAAACAATTTTAAATGGTTTTTTTTAAATTAAAGAAATGACTTAACTTCTCTGTGCACCCAGTGCTGCCAAGGTCAGCAGACCTAACACAGGGCACTGAGCTAGTAATGACCAAGGGCATGAGGGGGAAGATGATTATGGGAGTTCTCAGCCAAAAGTAGCAACTAGGCACGATCGAACTCACCTTGCCAATCCCTAGGAAAGTCCACTTCTATACTTTTTATTTTGGCTAAGGAAAGGCAAAATGAGACATCCTCAGAAAAAAACTGGATCTCTCACTGCTGCCTATGGGACCAGCAGAAGTTTCGGCAACTGAAACCAGAAATTACGGGAATTTTTCCAGCCTGCTCCCATTCTATAAATGAGAGCAAAAAATTTATAAGTTTCCCTATGAAGGCCAGGTCCAGTAAGTACTCATTTAATAATCATTTATTGAGCATCTATTAAGTTGAACCGTGTAAAATGGCAGATATTTGGGTATTTGTGACCTACAAAAATGGAAATATTGTTTGGCCCAACCTAATACTTTGTGCAAGCCACTGTCCTTGGTGTCGAAGACAAAGAAGGAAAGACATGGTCTATCCTCAAGGGGCTGCCAAGAGAGAATCTCATCAAGAATTGGTTCCAAATCGGGTATGTGTGGTGGTCTGAGAAAGATGTACAGCAGAAGGCGAAGAGAGTAGAAATGTAGCATCCTGAAGAAGGAGTTTGCTTCTTTCACTAGTAGGCCAGATCTGACAGAAAAGGCACAGAGCCCCTCTTCCTGCCACCTCAGCATCTGCGGAACGACCAGCAAGCCCACAATCTCAGAGCAGGCCTAAGGGCAGGGTGAGTTCTGAACCTGCCAACCTTGACTGAGTCTCTTTAGCATTTGTTATTTTTATGGGTCCCTGAATGCTTCCCTTGAATATTAATTTTCTTCAATTCTTTAAGTATATATTAGTTATTACATATTTTTGATTAATATTTGATGGCCGCTTAGGCTGCCAAGAGTGCCCATAAATTTCCCAAGTGGATCTCTGGCGCTAGGTAAGTGTGGGAGACCCCTTGTGTGAAGCAGAGACATCAATCATTTTAAGCCTCTGACTCCACACCTTAATACCCAAAGATATATTGCTAAGAAGCCCATAACAAGTCATTAAAAATGAATGTCTTGTGGCAGTTTTCATGCCTGCAGAATTCAGTGGGGGAGGGAAGGCGACCTAAAATGTAGCAGAGCCCAGATAGCTCACTGACACCTGTTTGGCCATTTTTTTATTATTCACTCCAGAACCAGCTACACAATTTGCGGGGGCCAGTGCAAAATGAAACACAGGGATCCTTATTTGAAAGTATTAAGTATTTGTAGACAGCAACAGCAAAGAATTAAACCAAGCATGGGGACCTCCTAGGCACTGAGCCTGTGTGACTCCACAGGCCAAACACCTGGGAAGCTGGCCCTGCCTTTCTCTGTCTTTCCTAGCACCCTCACCTCCCTTTGTCTGAAACTTAGTCTCTATCTACAAATGCTTTCAACAAAAGCAACAGCAACAATAATAATAGCATTTAAGAAGATACTATGAAGGGCACTCGATTTTTATTCACTCATAAGATTAAGAGAGGGTTCTCCTTACCCCTGTAAGTGTTATCGTTATCCCCATTCTATAGATGAGAGCAATGATGCATGTAATAGTTAATTTTATGTGTCAGCTTGACTTGGCCATGGGAAGCCCAGAAAAGTCTCACAGTATCTGAGCAAGAAACAGAGCTCAAAGTCAAATCCAGAACTTTCCACCGCATCACACATCCCATGAAATGACCTGTACTAAAATCCCAGTGCCATAAATGGAAACAGAGCCTGAACTAACTGATTTGCACACTTTGAACGTGTCCTGAAGCCACTGGTTTACTTCACCACATATATCAGTACGTGTTCACTGTTTACCAATACTCTGATCAAGTCAAGAAATTTAACGTGAATAAACCACCTCCACAAAGGGAGTTAATAATGGGGAGGATCTCAGTTTCCCTCATCTCCTAGAGTCCCTGATCCCATTAAGAGTCCCAGAACTGTACCGGGGATTTTTTTCCTGTTTCTGTTTCTAGGTTGCTCCACTTTCTAGTCAACCAGAAGGAACACTATCATTCTTGTTTATTGAAATCTCCAGCACAGAAAACTCCACCTGAACTGATAAGGTGACCTGGAGTTTCACCAATCCTACAATCAATAAACTATAGTGTAATTTCAGTCCTTCCTGCTGTGACCTAAGACTCTGTTCCCCAGGGTCCTCCTGGTCTAGTCACAGATATGATGTTAGAACCAAGGAAATGTGTGTAGCCCAGTGCACAGTCTATCAGACAACAGCAGTGACTGAGAATTTTTTCCCTGCCATAAGAAATCCTATACTTCCTACACAGCCTCACACCCTCCCCAAAGCTGTGCATCCATTTCCAGCCCCTTTAAGTTGGTCATTTATTTCCCCAAGTTTAGTTCTGTGGTAATTATTTAGACCATTGGTTTTCAAACAGGGGCTGTTTTACCCCCCAGGGAACAATTTGGCAATGTCTACAGACAGTTTGGGTTGTCCCAGCTGCGGGGGTGCTACTGGCATCTAGTGGATAGAGCTCAGGCATACTGTGACATCCTGCATTCACAGGACAGCCCCCCAACAACGAAAATGAGCCAGCCTAAATGCTAATTGTCAGTCATGCCGCAGTTGAGAAACTCTGATTTAGACCCCGGATGGCAAGTTCTTGCACAAGTGTCCTTCCTCCCCAGTCTCTCTGTGTCCTTTGCTGTCACATCTAGTTGATCAGGGCTATTCATGCCCTCTGAGCCCAGTTCTGAACTCAGAATCCTCGCAACACAGAGCTTCAGGCAGCCTCTAATGAGTGATGGGTGCTGAAATGCAAAATGAACTCAGTTGGCCATCCTTCCATTAGATACTTCTTGTGTTGGCTGTATTTACCTACTTATATTGTAAACTTTTAGAAGAAAAGATCATGTCTTCTGTATTCTTTATCATTCCTGGCAGCTCCAAGATGAAGAAAGGAACCGATGGAAAGAGGGAAAGAGAGAAAGGAAGAGAGGGAAGGAGCCAGGGAGCAAGAGAGTAAAGCAAAGAAAATTAAAGAGAAAAGAAGGGAGGAAAAAAACAAAAGTATAGAAAAAAATGAAAAGTAGAAGAAATCAAGTTCAAAATGAGGCACAACTTCCACACTGGCAAAATAATCGAAGCAGCCCCTGCGTTGAGGAGCTTTTGTGTATTCTTAAGGAGACTGTTCAAAGTGAAAGAAAGCCAACACGGTGACTTTTCCTACAGTCAAGAGGTTGACTCCTTACCAGGGAAACTGAGTCACTTTGTTCTGTTAGACATTACAGCTGACCCGGGCTCATGATAAGAATTCCCCAGTTTCTCTCAGTACCTCCTCTTCCCCCAAGTACTGAGCTTTCCTGTCAAATGGTAAGGATGAACTGTCATTGAGTTGTCATCTTTCCAAAGGCCACACAGAACACCCCAGAGAAGCTGGATTCAAGTTCTCAAATGGTCTGCAGCCCACATCTTGGTAGGGACTGCAGATTAAGGCAAAAGCATCCATCCTAGTTAACGCTGCAATAAATGGCCAACAACGGTGGCAGTTAGCTATGACAAAATCTAAATAGTGCTTCTTGTTGATAGTCTTGATGGATAAATTCTGTGTGTTTTTATAGCTTAGATGCTCAGAAGAGATTTGGCAGGCCCTAAGTATTTAAGAGTCTATGCCATTAAAATGATACAACCACATGTCTGTTTTGAACTTCTCTCTAATAAATGTGGAAATGTAAGCAAAAATTCTCATGTATGCAGAGGGCACTCCTTAGAAAATAACAAGCCTTATTATTGAGTGATCAAAGTGATCAATTTGTTGGAAAAAATACTCTTTGAAGGCACGTATAATTTTTGGCAATGTGCATCTTGAGATTTTTTTTTTCCCTCACAGCATTGCCAACTAAAAACCCAAGCACAGTTTGTGTTTCAGATGCTTCCGTGCCTCTCCACCAGCTGAACTCACCCCGTCTAAGGTACAAAGCATTTGCTCAGTGCGGCTTCCTGTGCTCAGCTCCCACAGAGGCCAGACTTGCAACCCCCCTTTACTAATTTTTAAAAAAATTTTTTCTTGAACGTATTTCTATTCTCAGAGTCCATCTGTTAAGTCTTTTAATTGGTGGCATATCTGGGACCTCACGCCATGCAACATTCCACAAAGGAAACTTCTTTGTTCACTGTAAAATGACGTGGTCTCTTCCTCCTTTCTGCAAAAGAGAACTGCTTGGATGAGATCCCAATCCCTGGTGAGAGAAGATGGAGCAGGCAGGAAGAGACCATCCTCCTTCTTTGGATCCTTACTTGATTCCTACAACATAGCCTTTTCTACAAGGTAGACCAGAATGACATTAGCAATTTGACCTCAATGAACAACTGAGCAACAGCGTGCAGATACTTCATGAAAGTGTAAATGGGTTTAGCTGAAGTGGGGACTATGTGTAAATTCAGTGTTTGTAGAGTTAGGGCATTTTCTGAGAAAATTCTAGGAAAGAAGTCATAGAACCACCACACTCTTCACCCCTTTCCCAGCGACTTCTAAGCTGCTTGCCTCATGCCCCTTTAATTTCCAGGCAACTAGGCCTACCAGGGCCTGGTTGGGCAATGGCTCTGCTTTTGCTACTACTGTGAAAGCAAAGGTAACTTCATCACCTTTGCCTCCTACAGAGAAGAGACCGGTTCTCATGTTTTCCCTCAGCTCAATAGCTCAGGGCTTTGCTAATCTTGCTGAACACTTCAGTTTTTAGATGGTATATCAATGAGGCATTCAAACAGAGCAGTTTATACACAAAAATTCTGTCTGCTTTGTAAAAGATTATCCTTTTATAAACACTCTGCAGAAAACATAAAAGCAAATAGGGGACAGCACATAGAACAGGAAAGATGTTAGCAGGGAGATTAATACTGAATGGGTCGAAATGAATGGCGCTTACTAAAACGAGGTCCAGATACTTTGGCTGCAGTGAAACATAAATAATGGGAATGACACATCGTTTATTCGGGATAATGAGTTGATCCAAAGTAGAGGCCTAGGACAAGAGATTAAAGATTAAATATCCATCTCCTGATGAATATCAGTAGCCAACTTTAACCTTTTCCTTCCAAAAGTACAATTTTATTTGAACAATTATATGTGCTTATGCTACAGTACAGAAATAGGATTCTTAAAAAGCAACAACAAATACCACTTGAATCATTTTCTTATCCCAGTGGAAAACATTGTTTCACAATTTAAGATAGGAAGTGGAATTTTATTTCTGGGCTATAAACTTCTGGATGCTGATTTTTAAAAATAGATTCCCGCCCTACCCCCAATATTCTGCATTTGAGAAATCTAGGTTAGGGACTCTTCTCACATCTCCTCATTCACTCATTTAACAGCAAAGTTTTTCAAAAGAAAAAAGTGAGACTGGCACAACCCAATACAGATTTCACATAACCAGTGAGCTCTACAGAATGATGAAATGAGACAAGTATTAGAAATCTTCTTGTCCAAACTCCACATCCCATCGGTGAGGAAACTGAGGCCCGGGGCCAGGACGTGTCCTGGCCGGAGTCCCACAGCTAGTTAGAAACAGAGCTGGGACTAGTACCCGGGGCCTTCTGGCTTCGGGCCCCGACTCCTGCCACTGCACCCTGCTGCCTCTTTATTCCCTCAAGTTGGAAATAATGACCAAAGCAGCTTGCTGGAAGAGCCAGCACCCCACATGCTAAATTAAAGCCCTGAATTCATGAAAAACTTAGACTATTGGAAGCTCTGAATAAATAAGGGTTGGAAACAGAAAAGGGGGCTGGAAAGAGTTGGAGCAGCAGGAGGAAAATGTAGAAGAAGAGAGTGTAAAAGGAGCAGGCAGCAATCACAGATGCCTGGGATGCCAGACCACAGGCCCCACCACCTGGGCACAGCTTTGAAGCAGTCTAAGTGGTAGCCCTTCCCTCTCAGGGGGCAAGAAGATTCAGGGCAAGAAGGAATTTTATGGTTTGCCCTTTCCTTGGAACTAAGTAGTGCCCACTGTTCACAAGCCAAAACCAGGAGAGTGGTTTGTGGCTGGTAGACACCGGCAGAGAAGGAGAACAAGATTCAAATGTAACATTAAAAAAAAAAAAAAAACAGGCCATCGACTAGGGAGGAGCAGGAGACTTTCACAGGTTAATTCCACAGCCGCTCACCTACAGAGAGCAAGGTCAGGGTTTGGCTGGCATCCCATGTGATATCAGTTTGGTGGTTTCAGTCTATGCTCCAGGGAACATTTGTCTCGGTGCCAAACCAACATGCATGCAGGGTTGGCAGGCTGTCCACTGGAGGCTAGGGATGAGGAGCTGTAGAAGTGTATCCATTTTCACTTTGCAAGTATTTGCATGCCAACACCTCGGCCATTGCCGCCCTTTGGAGAAAGGAAAGTTTATGCCTGAGAAGAGGCTGTGTTCAGACACCTTACCCTACATGGCGGAAGGGGGTGGAGCTAGCAGTTCTGTTTCCTCCATCCTCTCACTTGGGTGAGTATTCAGAAGTTTATCTTGTTGTCAGAGGTGAAAATAATTAAACCTCTTCCTAGATAAGAAAGGTATTACTGGGACTACCCTCCAGGATGTCTTACAGGGAAGAATTATCTATGATTGTCACGTTTCTTACAGCTTTCCATTTAGATGGTATAATCAAGAGAAAAACCAGGATATTTACAAGACGTGCAACTGCCATTTTGGAAAAGGAAAGATGTGTTACCCCTACACTGTTGATGGGAATGTACGCCAGTTCAATCCCTGTGGAAAGCATTTTGGAAACTCCTCAAAGAACTAAAAATAGATTTACCATGCAACTCAGCAATCTCTCTACTGGGTATATACCCAAGGGAGCACAAATTACTCTGCCAAAAGACACCTACATGCGCATGTTTATCGCAACACTAACCACAGTAGCAAAAACTCAGAACCAACCTAGGTGTCCATCCACGGTGAACTGGATCAAGAAAATGCGGTACATAGATACCATGGAATACCACACAGTCATAAAAAAGAATAAAATCGTGTCCTTTGCAACAACATGGATACAGCTAGAGGCCATCATCCTAACCAAACTGTCACAGAAACAAAAAACTGAATACCACATGTTCTCCCTAATAAATGGGAGATAAACACTGAACACACACGGGCATAAGGATGGGACAACAGACACTGGGGACTCCTAAATTGGGGCAGGTGGATGAGGAGGGGGTAAGAGTTGAAAACTACCCACTGGACACCATGACTACTACCTGAGTGACAGGCTCAATAGAAGCCCAAACCTCACCATCATTCAATATACCTATGTAATAAACCTACACATGCACCCCTTGAATTTTAAAAAAAATTAGAGAGAGAGAAAGAGCATTAGAGAGGAGTTCTAAAAGGAAAGCCAGGATTCATTCAAGCCTTTTTTTGAGCACTGAGCATGTTTAGCATTAAGGATCCAGAAAAGAATACCATTATCCCGTCTCCCTAAATTAAAAGAGTACCCAAAGGGAAGCCCCCTAGTAAACAGACATATTTTAATGTTTTTTACCAAGAGCTATGAGATAATTTGGTGCCAGTAACTGCAGAAACAAAAAAGTAGCTATGGAGGAGAAAGGGGGAAAAGGTATTAGAAGGACTTCCCAAAAGAAGCATCATGTTTTCACTGAATCTTTTAACGCTATCCAGCCCCAGTTGAGATGATTGTCAGCAACAAAGAATACCAAACAATATGGCATTGTGCTAGGGATAATGTTACATTACAGTCAGAGGAATGATGCTACATAGACCTTGAAACCATCTACAAAGAACTTCCAGTTCAACATTCCCAGTACTTAAAAACACAACACACAATTTCCAGGTATTACCGATATTCCCTTGTGGATGAAGCCTATTATTAATAGTAAACCTGACCATGAAAAGACTGCCATCTAGGAACTGAGGTAATGGCATCTTTCTCTCTCCAAAGACCATTTAGTGATTTGTAAAAACAAAGATGGCTGCCCTCAAATTAATCCCTCGTGACCCAGTGGTGAGTTAAATTTAGGAATTTCCTCAAACTGCCATTTGAAAATGTTGATCTGCTAGCAGATAGTTGCGGAAGCTTTATAGAAACTTCCTAAATTGGTTTTTCCCCTCAGATTACCAGATTATCAGCAAATTACATGGTCATTTTCTTTCTTTTTTTTTGAGTTGCAGTCTCACTCTGTCGCCCAGGCTGGAGTGCAGAGGCATGCTGCTCATGGCTACCGCAGCTTCAATCTGCTTGGCTCAGGCTCACCCTTCCAAGTAACTAGAACTACGGGCACACGCCACCATGCCTGGCTAATTTTTTTATTTATTGTAGAGATGAGGTCTCTCCATGTTGCCCAGGCTGGTCTCCAACCCGTGAGCTCAGGCCATTCTCTAACCTCGGCCTCCCAAAGTGCTGGGATTGTGGGAGTGAGCCACCACGCCCATTTTCATAGCTCACAAATGACACACCCATGTGCTTGTGAAACTAGGTTTATCCTTAGGGATAAAGCTACTGATACCCGCGGGTATGTGGATAAGCCAAATTCCTATTTTTCCTCAAACACTTTCACCGAAGAAAACTTGACATTTTCATAGATAAGTGAAAAGAGTGAGCAACAAAATATCCTCTTTTATGGCTGAAACAGGTAGTAAATGCTGGAGAGCCTGGCATGTTTTCCTAATTTCAGTCCTGTCTCTAGATTGGTTTTTATTCAGACTGAAGTTGACTTTTTTGTTTGTTTGTTTACAAATTTACCTGATTGCATGCTCTACAGTCTTTCACTTTCAATCGCAAAGCAGCAACTCTATCTATATTTGTGCAAGCCCAGCTAAGTTTATTCTCTGTTAACTTGTTAGTGCTATGCGTTCTTTTAACAGAAATGGATTCAGGTTTCACACACTCCAGGGTCTCAGCGTCAGCTTGATGTGGACGAAGGAGTAGGAACTGAAGGAGGCAGGGCCAAGAACCCCAAGGAAGGCAGATCGCAAAACAGTCCAAACTGGTACATTAAGTGAGGGCTTCATGTAGATGGTATTGCTATTCAAAGGTTCTTAACAGAGCAGAAGTCTCCAGTGATGATACCCTGCCTGCCACTATAACTTTCCCTCCTTCACTGTGCTCTAGCCCAGTAGGTCTTAGCCCTAGCTATATATTAGAGTCACCTGGGAGCTTTAAAAATACCAGTGCCAGCCGGGCTCGATGGCTCAGCCTGTAATCCCGCGCCTTGGGAGGCTGAGGTGAGTGGATTGCCTGAGCCCACGGGTTCGAGACCCACCTGGCAACTTGGTGAGACTTCATCTCTACAATAAATCAAAAAATTAGCCGGGCGTGGTAGCGCGCGCCTGTAGTTCCAGCTACTCAGAAGGCTGAGGCGAAAGGATCGCCGGAGCCCAGCAGGTGGAACCGGGAGTGGCCACTGCACTCCAGTCTGGGCGACAGAGTGAGACTCCAACTCAAAAATAAAATAAAATAAAATACCAGTGCCCAGGCATCCCCCAGAGATGCAGATTTGACTGGTCTAGGGTGGAGCTTGTATATTACATCTTTAAACATTCCTCTGGGGATTGTAATACAAACCAGTGTAGCAGGCGGAATAATGGCCCCCAAAATATTAGATCCTAGTCCCAGAAACCTGTAAATGTTAGCTTCTATGGCAAAAATGGATTTTGCAGATGGAAATAAGTTAAAGATCTTGAGATGGGCAGATTCTCCTACATTATTCAGGTAGGCTCTAAACGCAGTCACAAGTGTCCTTATAAAGAGAGGCAGAGGGAAATTTGACACTCACAGAGGGAAAGGTGATATAAAGATGGAACAGACAGAGATTTGAAGATACTGACCTTGAGGACTGTAGTGACACAGCCTTAAGCTAAGGCATGCAAGCAGCCAGCAGACGCTGGAAAAGGCAAAGAACAGACTCTGCCCTAGACCCTGGAAGGAATGCTGCCCTGCTGACACCTTGATTGAAGCCCAGAATGTCTGATTTCAGACTTCTGACCTCCAGATCTATGAGAAAATAAGTTCTGTTGTTTTAAGCCACTAAGTTTGTGGTAATTAGTTATGGCAGCCACACAAAACGAATTTGGCCAGGGTTGGCAACTGGCACTCTAGTTTCACTGGCCTCTACTGAAGTCCTTAAAAAGGCCAAGTTCAATGCTCCCTCCACATAGAGCACTCTTTCCCCTCTTTTCACTTGGCTGATCCAGGAGGCTTTCTCTGGCCCAATCTAAATTAGCTCCTGTTTATTATTTCCTTTCAGAATTTTGTACTCATCTTTCATAGCACTTATCACAGTTTGTAATTAGCTATTTAGTTGGTTGTTTATCTAATGCCTTTCTTCCCCCATTGGAATATAAACCATTCTCTGAGGACAAGGTTTACATCATTGTATTCAACACTGTATTTTCAGCACCTAACATGGTGCCAGACACATAATAAGTGATCAATAAAAACGTATAAAAAGAAATAAGTGAACAAATGAGTCTCATAGAACATAGGACTGAACCCTAAATAACAGGCCAGGAAGAAAAATGAGCCTCAAATAAGAGAGGTCCTGTTTTAATAGAGCTCCAGATCCTGTGGGAGAATTGGAATGAAGAGGGATGCTTGGAGCAGAGGTATGTATATGCACACTTGACTCCTGATTTGAGAAGCCAATCACAGTTCCAGCCTGCATTTGCTATAGACCATGAAAATCTTGATACAGTACCAGGTTTAACAAGTATTGGTTCAGAAACTGGAAAGGAAAGACAGGAAGTAGAACCACCTTAAGACCTACAGCAGGCCATAACTGAAAAAAGATAGACACTCACAAATATTTGAACAAGGCAAGACACATCTATCCATTTATCTGCCCGAAAGATAGGGTACTGGTTGAAATCTGTCAATCTCCAAGTGCTTTAGTATTTCTCACTATCCATCTGTCTCTAAATTAGAGACAATCTATTTTGCAATATTTGTGTATGTATCTGTTTTAAAAACCCCTTGAGCAAATCCAGAAAAGTAAGTATAATCCATTGCACTGTTCTTTCCTGACTGTCCACATCTACTATAGTAAACATGCCAAAAGCAAAAGGCTATTGGTGCTGGATACTGCTTTTCAGGGTCAGGAACGAAGCTGATTGTCTCATCAGCAACCCACAGGCTGTTTTCACCCTCTTGGTGAAAAAGCAATTGCCAGATAAATGCAATTTCGAAAATCTAAGAATTCTAAGATTACAGATAGCAATTAAGCCAAAGAGCAAAATGAAAAGTACCATCTTCAGCCAAAACGGTAGAATGATCAGGTAAGGGAAGAAGAGACTTGATAAGGTAGGAATACTTAGAGAAAGCCTTCAGTTAGGTTCTTTGGTTGCAAGGAACAAACTCACCCACTTATACCCTGAAAAAGATAATGCTTTAACCCTACCTTCTGTTTTAATTTGGTTTTACTCCTCCAATTTGACCTCAAGAACATGTTGACTTTGTGTTTGTGAATGTACACGTCAGTCAGAGTAACATCAGCATCAATAACTTTTCACTGAGAAACAATTTCTCAGGGCAAATTCAAGGTTTATCCTTATCCTTATCATTGTATCTCCGGTTTTTAGCAGTTTCACTATGATGTGCCTAGTTTTGGCTTTTTTGTATTTGTTTTGCTTAGAGTTTGCTTAGCCTCTTGAATCTTGATGAATTTCATCAGTTTCTAAAAGGTACTAAACAATTATCTCATTAAATATTCCTACTTCCTCATCATCTCTCTCATTTTGGGGGGACTCTAATTACACATATGTTAGAACATTTTACTATGTTCCATGTATTTCTTTTGTCCTGTTCAATTTTTTTCTATTGTCTCTTTCTACCTGGGATTCAGTTTTGCTATTTGCTTGGGGTCTTTGAGTATACTAATCCTGTCTTCAGCTATATCCAGGCCAACATCATATTAAGCCTGTCGAATGAATTATTACTATCAGATATACTATTTTAGGTTAGAAATAACTGATTTATTCTTTTTATATCATTCTAATTCTTAGTTGAGCTTCTCGATCTTTTCATTTCTTTTGTATGCCTTTTCCTCCATTTTATTTAACATATTTATAATAGTTATTTTAAAATCTTTGCACTAATTCCAGCATCTGGATCATCTACGGGTTTGCTTCTGCTGTTGCTTTTTTCTCTTGATTTTTAGCCATGCTTTTCTGCTTCTTCACATGTCTCATAATATTTTATTGTATGGTAAACATTATGTGTAAAAGAATCTTAGATACAGCTACCCATATTATTTCCTCTAGAGCATTTGTGCTTTCCTCTGAAAGAGAGCTAGGGAGAGAGACAATGATAACACCTCAACCTCATCAGAAAATGAACTGGCTTGGAGCTAGACTACCCTCAGTTAGACCCAGTTCACCTCTGTTTTCAAATATCTCAAAGACAGTTGTGTGCTAGTTATAGACTCGTCCTTCTCAAGGATTTTCTGAGCACTTTGAGGCAATGAGATATTTTACTCTGCTTTTCAGCCCAGCTTCCCAGTCCCTTAGCTTCCTCTAAAGCTCCCCACTCCCAGTCCTCTAGGAAAACTGACTAAGGTACTTGAAAATCCCCTAGACCTCAGCTTGTCAGCTTCCTCTGCAGGTTGTCTTTTCCAGGTAGAGTTCCCCAGTCTAGCCAAACCTGACTAATCCTCAGACTACAAGCATACTTGGAACTGTCTCCAGAAAAGAAAATGGCCAGTGATGTCAGCTCACCTAGGAAGGAAGCGTCTCTCTGGAATTTTAATTTATCTAATACTTTTTATTTCCTATTATCACCAATGTTTTAAAACATATAGTGTTGTAATTTTTCTTATTTGTTCTAGCTATTATAGCAGAAACCAATAGCCTGCCATAACCCTCTGCTCAGAAGCAGAAATTCTTGTTATTCCAAATTAATTCCACAAATAAATTTCTATATAAAATAGTCAAGCTTTCCCCAGTATTTTTGCATTTTGTTTTTATTTAACTGACATGATTCTCATCTAGTTCAATTTTTTCCATGTAAATTTATAGCCAAGATTTGATTTATTGATCAGAATCTTTGACCATATAAAATTCCATCATTCATAGCATCTGCCATTGTGAGTTTTCATCTGTGACCACGTTTAATTTTACTCATTCAAATTTTGCATTTCTAAATTTAGTCAAGATTACATCCTTCAGTCAAGTTTTAGATTTTCATACCTTCTTACCAAGTACAGTTTTAGATACTGTCATTTTTATTTTATATTTGTATTTTTACCAGTAATACCCATCACAGACTCAAAAAAAGACTGATGACCTGTACTTAAGTCTTATTTCATCTCTAAGAAAATTGTGTGCAATTCTCTGATATTCCAGATTTTTTTAGTATCTTTTGATCTATTCAGCCTGATTTGGTCTATTGCCTTTTTAACAAATTTCTCCCACAAGTCTCTAATCTATATAGTAATAACATCTAGTGTTGGCAGTACAAAAAGCAAAATGATGAAACTGAAGGTGTAAGCCTGTAATGGCAAGATCAACACACCTTGCATCATGACTGGAACATAAAGACCTTGGTACCTGAAATAGCCCTAAGGAGTAGGGCTAACCAAATCCTAACTTTTCATGTCCTTGCTTCTCTCTGTGCCTCTGCTCTTGCCTCCTCTCTCAAGGAAAGCTTTCTCTGATTAGTTGTGGTTGTTCTACTCACAACCTCAGACTTCTCAGAGTCGATTATGGCTGTCTTGGTCTCACTGTATCATGATCTTTCAGCTGTAGTTGTTGCCATTAATCATCTCATCTTTGTTGGCAGTATGTCTGGGTTCAGATTTCTGAGAGGAATATGACTCAGAGGAATATGACTAGCCTGACATGGTCAGAAGGTTACAAGGGCCCTAGTTCAGGGAGTCTTGTTCAGGACTAACCCAGTGTTTCTCAAAGCGTAACCCACCGATCACTTCCAGATCTATGGATCACCTTTCCTATTCCACAGTCACAGGCCTTTCCCTTGACTACCCTTTCCCCTGTCATAAGGGAAACTAGGCAAGAAGCTGCCAGTGTTCCCTGCAGCCCTTTCCCACCCTGTACCATGGAAAAGCATCTGGTGTAGCTGAAAAAGTTCCAACATCAGACCAGTCTGGTTTCAGATCATCTATAAACTGATCCTGAGTGAGGATTCTCTGAGTCTCTGTTTCCTTAACTGTAAAATGAGAGAATTATATCTGTCTCACAGAATGAAATGGCATAGATAAGCGCCTGGCACACACAAAAAAGTATTCAACAAATATTAGTTCCTCTTCTTCTGAGGATAAGTCTGTGGTGTCACCTTTGTACGCAGAGAGGATAGCAAATAATAATGTGTGGCCAGAACCAAGCAAAAACGCATGAGATGAACCCAGGAAATAAATGAATGGATCTGCCAGCAAGAGACATTGTTATTTTTTCTCCCTGCAAGCCTGATTTTCCCAGAGATACTGCATTTCTTTGGATAACTCCACAACCATTCAATCCAGATATAGCCTCTCAGGCAGGCAACATGTTTACAGTCAAAATGCTCCCTTCCACTTCAAGTTTCCAATCCCCTGCTGCTACTTTCTGCAAACTTAATTAATTAGTTGCAGCTAACATTTGTTCAACCTCATGCAGCAATGGGAGACTGAGGGAACTGGGCTCTCATAAATTAAAAACATTTCAAAATATTGTCTTCTCCCAAGAAAACATTTCTTTCTTTTTTTTTTTTTTTTTAATTAACACTCCATTTGGATAACTTTAAGGTTTCAAAAGAAAACAAAAAACGAGGAAGATCCAATTAATGTTGATTGCCTTTAACTGTTTCACTGCCAAACATCCATGCTATCATTCTTATTATGCTAAGCATTGTCATTGTAGCAGTAGATATGCAAGGGAACCTCCACCTATCTCCTTTGTAACGCTTAGGTATTTATATTACATATGGTACTCATGCACAAATGCCTGCCACACATTCCATCAGTCAACAGATTAAGATGTACCTAAGCCCTAAGTGATAAAGCAAAGCCACCACCATCAGCCATAGGGGAGAGGAGAACTTATTCAGTAAATGGTGCTGGGAAAACTGGCTGACCACATGCAGAAGATTTATACAAGATGTCTACCTATCACCATACACAAAAATCAACTCTAAATGAATCAAAGACCTAAACATAAAACTCAAGCTATAATAACCTTAGAAAATGCAGGAGACACACTTATGGAAATTGGAACTGGCCCTAATCAAAACCCCAAGTGCCCATGCCATAAGAGATAAGATAGGCAAGTGGGACCTCATCAAACT
>CAUYQG010052456.1:0-34713 GCA_963574415.1 Tarsius wallacei
TGTTCTCACTCATATAGTAGACCTTGATCATCCAACGTATTACCACAAGAAAATGACTGACTGTGGTGGGAAACTGGGGGGGGGGAGGGTGAGGGGGATGGGATTAATGGTGGTGGGTATCTATCTGGGGATGGGGAGACACCTCTTATCAACAAGGGTACCTGAACGAAATATTTTTGTATGCTAACCCCTAACTGTACCCCACAATAACATAATAAAATAAAATAAAATAAAATTAAATTAAAAAAAAATATGTTGTTGAAAGCATAAATAGTTTTCAGTAGCTTTGATAGTACTGACATGCTCTTAACTCCACTGATCGAGATTGCACTGAGACTATTAGGAACCATATGTCTGAGCTGTGGGTCAGCTGTAAACTCCTCTATGTAGGAGTTTAGTAAACTGAGTCAGGATGCATGGGAAAGTGCTAGAAAGCTGGGAGCTTGCAGAAACAAACACATGCACGCGCACACACACACATACACATATACATGCCCCACACAAAGAATCTGAGGAAAGACTGTTGAGAAGCTTTAAAAATTGTAGTAACAGGCTGGGCGTGGTGGCTCAAGCCTGTAATCCCAGCACGTTTGGGAGGCCAAGGCGAGAGAATTGCCTGAGCTCAGGGGTTCGAGACCAGCCTGGGCAACTTAGTGAGACCTCGTCTCTACAGTAAATCAAAAAATAAGCCAGGCATGGTAGCACGCTCCTTTAGTTCCAGCTACTTGGAAGGCTGAGGCTGAAGGATCGCCTGAGCCCAGCAGGTCGAGCTGTGGTGGCTGTGAGCGTGCCACTGCACACCAGCCTGGGCAGCAGAGTGAGACTCTGACTCAAAAAAAAAAAAGATTGTAATAATATGTTTCAGGAGAACTAGGAAAGCAGAGGCAGCTATATCCTTAGCAGCTTCCAGTATTGCAGTAAATACCAAGCCTTAAGGAAGACTGAGCAGGTAAACAATTGCTCAAATTGCCCCAACCCTAATATTTCACAGGTAATACTGGCTTGGCAACATTTTTTGAAACTGTTATATAAATTCATGTCAGGGGATTGAGCATTTCAGAGAAGCCTTCTTTTGTTCTTCCTTTGTGAGCAGGGGGTTTTAGGAATCTGGGGTCTGACTGATGTCAGTTCTCTCTGTACACCTACCTATACATTACTTTTTCACCATGGTGAACTGCTCACCACCACCAGCCCCCATTCTATTACTAGTATAGGTTTCATGGCAATTCAGAGGTGATTTTGCATACCATGCTCCTTGAGTTGGATCTTAAGGAGGAAAAAATTGGTTTCTAGTTAGCAACCCTGATAATAATATCTTCTGACTTTCCAGTAAAGTATCTAAGAAAACAAAGAATAAAATGAAAACAACTTACAACCCCCAAAACTTGGAGTGACATTCATTTTTCTGTTGAAAAGATTTTCATTGACTGTGAGGCTGATAGAACTGGATTGAAATGTAGTTTGGAGGAGGAAAAAAGATTAAGTCTCAGTACAGGTAGTATCACCCATTCAAGATCTCAGAAAATATAGCTCAGTAAAGAAGAGGCATGGGATCTGGCTGGTCACCGTGGCTCATGCCTGTAATCCCAGCACTTTGGGAGGCCAAGATAGGAGGATTGCTTGAGGTCTGGAGTTCGAGACTGGCCTGGACAACATAGTCAGATCCTGTCTCTACCAAAAAGAAAATAATTCAGCCAGGTATGGTAACGCATGTCTATAGTCCTAGCTACTCAGGAAGCGGAGGCAGGAGTTTGAAGATGCAATGAGTTCACAGCATCTTCACCAGGAGTAGATTCCATCTCAAGCAACCATTTTCTTTGCTCATCCGTAAGAAGCAACTCCTCATCGGTTCAACTTTTATTATAAGATTATAGAAATTCAGTCATATTTTCAGGCCCCACTTTTTATTCTAGTTCTCTTGCTATTTCCACCACATCTTCAGTATCTTCCTGCTGTGAAATCTTGAGCCCCTTAAAGTCATTCATGAGGGTTGGAATCAACTTCTTCCAGACTTTTGTTAATGTTGGTATTTTGACCTACTCCTGTGAGTCACGAATGTTTTTATTTTTTTGTGTCGGAGTCTCACCCTGTCGCCCAGGCTGGAACACAGTGGCATGATCACTTTCACCGCAGCCTCAACTTCCTGGGCTCAGGTGATCCTTCCACCTCATCCTCCCAAGTAGCTGGGACTACAGGTGTGTGCCACCATGTCCAGATAATTTTTTTTAATTTTGTATAGAGATGGGGTCTCACTATGTTGCCAAGACTGGTCTCGAATGCCTGGGCTCAAGTGATCCTCTCGCTTCAGTCTCTCAAAGTGCTGGGATTACAGGCATGAGCTACTGCACCCAGCCATGAATGTTTTTAATGGCATCTAGAATGGTTCATCCTTTCCAGATTTTCAATTTGCTTTGCCCAGATCCATAAGAGGGATCACTATCTATGGCAGCTATAGCCTTGCAAAATGTATTTCTTAAATAAGACTTGAAAGTCGAAATTACTTCTCAATCCATGGACTGCAGAATGGATGTTGTGTTAGAAGGCACAAACACAACAGTAATCTCCTTGTACATTTCTGTCAAGTCTCTTGGATGACTAGATACATAGTCAATGAGCAGTCATGTTTTGAAAGGAATCTTTTTTTCTAGGTAGCAGGTAGTGGGCTTAAAATATTCAGTAAAACATGTTATAAACAGATGTGCTGTCATCCAGGCTTTGGTGTTCCATTTGTAGAGTACAGGCAGAGTAGATTTAGCATAATTCTTAAAGGGCTCTGGGACTTGCAAAATAGTAAATGAGCATTGCCCTTAACTTAAAACCATCAGCTGCATTATTCTCTAACAAGAGAATCAGCCTGTCCTTTGAAGCCAGGCACCGTCTTTCCTCTAGCTATGAAAGCCCTAGATGGCATCTTCTTCCAATAGAGGGCAGTTTTCATCTGCATTGAAAATCTGTTGTTTAGTGTAGCCACCTTCACTAGCTAGATCTTCTGCATAACTTGCTGCAGCTTTTTCATCAGCATTTGCTGCCTCACCTTACACTTTTATGTTATGGGGACAGCTTCTTTCCTTAAATCTCATGAACCAATTGCTGGCTTCCAACCTTTCTTCTGCAGCTTCCTCACCTCTCTCAGCCTTCATAGAATTGAAGAGGGTTAGGATCTTGCTCTGGATTAGGCTTTGGCTTAAGAGAATGTTGTGACTGGTTTGTCTTCTGTCCAGATCACTAAAACTTTTTCCATGTCAGCAATAAGGCTGTTTCGTTTTCTTATCATTCATGTGTTTTCTGAAGTTGCACTTTTAATTTCTTTCAAGCTTTTTCTTTGCATTCACAAGTTGGCTCA
This sequence comes from Tarsius wallacei, assembly GCA_963574415.1. Classification (NCBI taxonomy): domain Eukaryota; kingdom Metazoa; phylum Chordata; class Mammalia; order Primates; family Tarsiidae; genus Tarsius; species Tarsius wallacei. The sequence goes on from CAUYQG010052456.1 coordinate 3,344, forward strand.
CTGGCACAAAAGGCCTAGCTTTCAGCCTATCTCAGCTTTTGACCTGCCTTCCTCACTAAACTGAATCATTTCTAGCTTTTGAATTAAAGTGAGAGACATGTGACTCTTTCACATGAACACTTAGAGGCCATTGTAGGATTATTAATTGGACTGACTTCAGTATTGTTGTGTCTCAGGAAATAGGGAGGCCCAAGGAGAGGGAGAGAGATGGGAGAGAGGCTAGTCAGTGGAACAATCAGAATACACACAACAGTTATTGATTAAGGTCACTGTGTATGTGGTGAACTTAATCAATAACATGGCACCCCAAAACAATTACAATAGTGACATCAAAGATCACTGATTACAGGTCACCATTAACAGATACAACAATAATAAAAGTTTGAAATATTGAGAGAATCACTAAAATGTGACACGGAGACACAAAGTGATCACTGGCATCAATAGCCTTGCTTGATGTAGGACTGCCACAAACCTTTAATTTGTACAAAACCCAATATCTGCAAAGCACAATATTACAAAGTGCAATCAAACAAGATGTGCCTGTGTATAGTGTTTGTTTTTCTTTTACTAGTCAGACGTGGTTAAATCCAATTTTTGCAATGTTTTCATGGAACCTTGTATTGGGGGTAAGGTGGGGAAATTTAGTATATGAAATAACATTTTGGTTTAATGCCATGTGTGATCTGGTGTAGACTAGTGGGAAACACAGCTTGTGCAGACAGGTCAGCCTGGCAGCCCCACATATGAACTTAGAGACTGGCAGAATGTGAGTCTGAGATAGAAGTATTGGGTAAGGAAAGCCTGGACTGCTTCAACAAAGATCCAGCAGTAATTCATTGTCTGATATCTCTGTGAGGTCAACAGCCCAAGGCAGGCATTCCAGATAGAAAGATGATTCTGTGCCCACTTGGCTGCTTTCATGTGTTGCTCCGCCACCCCAGGGCATATATCAGCTGAGTAGCTGAGGGAATCCTGGGAAGTCTAGCAGCTGGGAAAGGGAGAGAGCCAAAGGCCAGAGCAAGAGGTTTCCTTTTAACCAAGTGATGGCAAAGTGCCCATACCCCTTCTGGGGACATTTTGTAAAGTAGTTACTTGGCCACATCCAGGATGGAAGGTGGCAAATGTAGTTTTAACGGAATGGCCTGGCACTCTGGGAAGAAGGAAACAAGTTTAAAGGGGACAGCCAGGAGTTGCCACTTCAGGTGGCTCACTATGTCAGGATCTGTGTGAATAGCACATAGACCATACTTTCTGTCACACCTCTGTGCCAGGCAACCACCTTTATTGGTTGTGCCAGTGAACAGGGGTGAATTTAATAAGGGGGAGAACCTGCTGCTATACTCCTAAAGAGATTCTAAGGAATCATGTTAAACCTTGTGGCTTGGTAATATCTTGTTATTTTAAGCACTTCATAACTAATTTTCTTGAGATCAAAACATGTGTGGCTAATTGCAGTGTTGAAATGCTCTTCTTGCTACCAATGACTTTTCCTTTGAATTCATGAGGCAACTGTATAAGCTAGGTTGGATGATTATTTTTTGCTTGACCTCCCTTCTGGGGATGGCGCTAATGCTCTGGGAATCTGTCACCAGACAGCCTGCAGGAGAGGGATGGCCAAACATGAAGCAAGAGGCCTGTCAAAGTCACACTAAAATCTGCAGAGGGAACCACACTCTTTACTATGAGTTAACGGTTTCTGCAAAGAAGAATAAAAGTAAAATATCCTAGATATATATTGCTTTAGTTTAGGGCAATGTTTAAGAAATGTGAAGCTGTTTCAACATTCTTATATTTCATCTTTTTTGAAAGAATACAACATTGATTTTCTTTTTCTTTTTTTTTTTTTTGAGAAAGCAGGATTTATTAAGAAGACAGAAAAGTTTCCACAATGGGAGGGGACCCAAGGGGGTTGCCCGATTATATAATTTTCTAGTAGTATACCAAAAAGTACTCTTTATCTTCTAAGGTTCTGAAAGTATTTTTTTCCCTTGGGGGGGGTCTCCTTACCTGAAAGTGGCCAGAAGCCGAGAGCATTGGTTTTTCTTTGCTCTCTATCCAGGTAGTGAACTAGTTATATACATAATTTTCACTATCCAGGTAGTGAACTAGTTATATACATACTTTCTATATCTTTTTCATACTTCTTGTAAAATGGGAAATTTAAGATTGAGAAAAGAATTTCAAGCTCTAAAATGATTTTCCATAAGTGCCATATAAATGGAAAAATATTGGTGTCACATATTAGCGATCTTAGCAGATCTGTGAAGACCTTGAATATCTGCTGTTTTGAATAACTATTTTCTTAGTCTTATTGTTGATAGAATTTGATTGAAAAAATTTAAAATTATGTTTTTTTAGCCAGTCATTAGAAGCATCACAATTCTTAGATCCCAAGATAATTTTTTTTTTTTTTTTTGAGTTGGAATCTCACTCTGTCACCCAGACTGGAGTGCAGTGGCTGCTCCCGGCCACCGCAGCCTCGACCTGATGGTCTCCGGCGATCCTTCCGCCTCAGCCTTCCAAGTAGCTGGAACTACAGGCACGCGCTACCACACCCGGCTAATTTTTTGATTTTATTGTAGAGATGAGGTCTTGCTTGTCTAGGCGGGTCTCGAACCCGCGGGCTCAGGCAGTCCACTCACCTCAGCCTCCCAAAGGCGCGGGATTACAGGCTGAGCCACCGAGCCCGGCTCCAAGATAATTTTTAATTGTAGAGTAATAACCTCGGAAGGAAAGAAGTGGATAAAAAACTAGAAGGAATGAGTCCCCGTGGGACGGTAAGTCTGAGCCACTCCGCTTTGCTTGCTAGGTGGAGGAGGAACTGCAGGAGCAAGACTTCTTGGACCGCTGCTTCCAGGAGATGCTGGATGAAGAAGACCAAGACTGGTTTATTCCATCACGAGACCTGCCTCAGGCCATGGGACAGTTGCAACATCAGTTAAATGGACTGTCGATCAGCGATGGTCTCGATTCTGAAGATATTTTGGTAAGAGCCATATGTAGGTCTATATGTGACATAGTGAAACAAATGTAGGATCTGGAGTTCCAGACTCTTGAGGCCCCACAACCTTCTCCAAGTCTCTGGAACCCTCTGAGCTGCTTTCTTTACTTATCATATGGGAGTGCAGTGAAGAAGTGTTGCACCTCATAAACCACTGAGGACACTATTGTTGCCAGCATCAGCAATGTTCTTGTCTTTTTTTTAAACTTGCCAGAGTTGGATGCCCCAACTTCTATTTTCTAGTGGGCTTTTCAAAATGGAATTGGGATTACGGATAAAAATGTGAACACAGAAGAGATTCCATTATCATTCATTGTCATTTGCTGCTGTCCTTCTCTTTTATTGTCCCCTAAATCTGTATTTGCTATAGGACTGAGTGATTCTGTTATAAAAATTGCCTGTTCATTTTGCAAGAAGTGTACTCCTGAGAGGCCATTTTCCACTTACACTTAGAAAACCAGATAAATAAATCCCCTGCTTTTCATGTTTAGGTAATGTGAGAATTCTGTGCGCAATATAGTTCTCACTCAACTTTGCTGAATGATTAGGCCCTGCAGTTTGCTAAGGTTTTGAATAGTCACAAGAGAGTACAAGACCAAAGAGAATACAGAAAGATAAGGAAAAATAAAGATTGTGGTATTCAAACTGGTTTGATGGAGTACCCAGATTTTCACCAAGTTTAAGGTACTCAATGAATTGAAAAGAATCGAACTTACAGGTATCTGATGAGATTTTGGAAGGAAATCATCAGGAAGGAAACAGAATCTAAAGAAGAAAGGAAGCTTACTCAGGGCTGTGTCAGGAGCTATTGAGAACAGCCCAGCAGTGACAGCCTGAATTAGAAGGAAATGTATTTCTTTCTCTCCCTAAAGTTAAGGGAAAGGTAGTGATAATCATGGAAACAGGAAGTCTTGAAGTGAAGCTTACCTTGAGATTTATTATCTCATTTATTATCTCTTATTTCAGAGCAAAAGTAACCTGAACCCAGATGCCAAGGAGTTTATTCCAGGAGTGAAGTACTGAGCCGGCAGAAAGCTTTGAGGAGGACTTGTCTTTCCCCACATCTGGGGATAGTAATGCACAAAAGTGGGGAGCAGATTTGGGGGGTGGGAGGGCAAGGGGTGCATACTGGGCAAGGGGAATGAATGGTGGTTTAATGATACTGTGACTCTGAGTAACTGACGTGCTCAGTCTTACTCTACAAGCCTCTGGTTATTTCTACTTTGTTCTACTGACTTTCGTTTGGAGCAGTTTCCTGTTCTGTTTTTTATGTTAGCTCTTTTGATTAAGGAAATTGCATTTTCCCCCTTCATCAGCAATATTCTGCTGTGTGTATTTAAACAAAATAAGCTGACCAAGAAAGATGGGGTGTTTAGGGAAGACCCTCCTCACCCTGCTGTGTACTTATCAGGGGCAGTGGGCACTTGAAGAGCTACTTGTGGAGTCTGTTAGCTAGGAAGAGGGTCAAGCAGAAGAGGCAGGTGGTGCCAACCAGAAGCCAAGGCTCAGCCCACCTGGCCCCTGTGGTGAACTGGGATCACCAGTGACCTGCTGAGACCATGTCTCCCTGCCCTGAACCCCATTTAAGACAGACTTAGGGTACTTGGCTTACGGTAACACTTTCGGTGGACGACGAAGGTTGTAATTCAGAAGGGGCGGGGGCTGTGGTAGCAGTTGTTTGTCACCTGGGCCATTTAGTTACTGTTGTCCTATTCTTAAGCCTCTGTATACTGCTACCTTCAGACTCACCATTTGCAAGTAAAAGAGCACTAGGGTTGATTTGCCAACTCATCCCTGCCGGTGTCTATTCCACTGCTTCCTCTTTACCCACCCTACTCTGTTTTAAGATCTTGCTACCAAAGGCATGTGAGAGACCTAAGCCTGGAGAAGTCATCCTTGAATCCTGTTAGTTGTGTCTTCAGTTTATTTGGGCGATTTTTTTTCCCAGCCCCATTAACATTTGGTCTTCCTGGTATCTTAATTGCCTCAGACAAGTTTATGCGTTTTTTCAAGGACATATATTTTTCAGGACACACACTAGCAAGAAGGTTGGAAGCTTCTCCCCACCTCCAGAATTGTGGCAAGAAACTCAAAACCAGCCCAGGAGAGTGAGTCCTGCTTGACCTGCATGACTATATAACTGATCTTCTGGAATATTTTCAGCTATTATAAGATTTTACTGTTTCCACACACACAGCTTTACAAGTTTCCTAGGTTGACCTCTCTGGGTGTGTTCCTTTTGTCTTTCTTGCCTGTAACTCACTGGGGTCTTTTGTTGCTACTTCTGTGGCACTAAGCTGGGCACCAGGAGCTACCTTTGTGTCGAGAGATGTAGGTGGCAGTGTGGTGTGTAAAAGAGAGCCATCAGTCCTGGCCATTCTCCCAGGACAAGGACTTGCAGAGGATGAGAGTGCTTCTTTCTGACTGCTCCTGGGTTGTGTAACAGGCCTGTAAGGAAAAGATTAGATAACTTGAAATCAAGTCAGTGTAAATTCAGTATGTGGATGTGGGGCAGAGGTTGGAAGGAAAGGACTGGGATCTGGAAAGCTGAAGAAACTCCTTTTTCTTATGAGATAGGCTAACTCCAGATTTAGAATACAAACCCTTGTCTTTTTCCTATTTGAGTCTATAAGATGACATCGTTTGTAAAATGGACTTCCATTTACAATAGGAATAGGTCATGTGTCATAGGAGAATGGCTTAGGGAACTTGTATTACCAGGCATACATATTGATTCCCCAAGTCTCTACCTCAAGAGAATGAAACGTAACTCTTTTTCGGGGAGGACTATGAATAAAGAAACTTCGTTACTGCAGCTTCAGCATTCAGCTGAATTGTTGCCTCTAAAAAGGAGAGGGCGTTGGAAGTGCATGGAGGAGATCTCCCCTCTTTGGGAGCTGCTTTTCCTCCTTCAGCCTCTGTTTAGCTTCTCCAGGCTCAGAATTCTGAAGGCTGTTGGAAATGTGTTAGGATTGCACAAAGAAAGGGGCTTGTCTTTCATTCTGCAGTGCTGGACCATTTTGGATGTTCGTCTTCAGCATGGTATCACAAGGCGTATTAGGTCAGGACGAAGAAAACTTCCTGCTGGTCGAGCATGAAACCTGAGGGCTGGACTTTCAGTCCCATTCAGATACAGGATGTGCTGACTCCAGGTTCAGGAAGCAGCTAGCAAGGCGATTCCTTTCTTAATTCATAGGACTTGGGCTTCCAGGGGTTCCTCTTGTAGCCCAACTCTTGTTGCCATCTATTTTATTTTGCGAAGTGGGAGCATAATTGTCACCTACAACACAGGCTCAGCTGGTTAGAATTTGCTACCTTTTTAGTAGAAAATGCATGTGGGTCTCGTTGGACCTTCACTGGGGAAAGGTTGGAAGCCTCTGTCTCAGACTTTTACTCACAGGAGAAGTTCTGGGTGCAAGCCAGGCTGGACACCTTTACCCTTTAACAGTGAAGCTTATATTTATAAGCGATCATTTTGATGTTGAATTTAAGCTGTTGCTTTGTTCAAACTTTTTTTTTAATTTGCATCTGGAAATTGGAGACTTTGTATAGAAACAGAACATGTATTTCTAACAGTTGCCAATCTGGCTGGTCCCAGTATTAGTTTATTAGTGATTGATTTGTGATTATTCTGATTATTTATTCGATTCTAAAATTCCAAGATGAAAATAATTTATCTCTTTCTCTTCAAAAGGAAAAAGACAAAACAAAGGAATGCCTTTTCATCTTTTCCAGTCCTTTGAACTGCAGCAGAAAATTCAAGAATTTAGCCTGGGCATGAGCAGCTCTGGGTCTTTGGGCTGGTTTCTGACTACAGTAGTTGACTTTTGGGAATCACCTAAGGATCAAATCAGAAAAGATCATAAGGAAAAGGCTGGACCTTTGTAGCACTTTTAGTTTCCAAAGTCACAGTAGCCACGGTCTTTTAATTAAGGTTATAATACTAACTATGGCTTAAAATACAAGCAGCATTTTCCAAATTGTGTATGGCTGAAATGACAAAGTTTTGCCTTTATTTTGGAGAGGCTTAGAAGTAAGGAGGTCAAAAAAAGAGGGGAGGTCAGGGGAATACTCTGGCATTTAAATATGTTAGAGAGGAAAGTTGTGTGAAGAGGCAGCCAAAGCAAACAGTCTGAGGGAATCTTCTTGGAATAGGGCTGTTGCAAAGCCCACGTAGGCAGATGACTGCCAGGACTCCTGATTCAGGAGCCCAGGAGTCTACCCTGCTGTGATTGGAGGGGACAGACCTTCCTCAATAAGGGTTTCCCTGCCCACAGTTCCCCATATTTCATTTCACCCCTCATCGTCCTTCAGGAATCATGTGTTCTGCTGGTACCCAGAGTACCTTCTGCAGCCTCTGCTCTATTGCCTTCCACAGACTTGGCTAGTCACAATTTTGAGAGTGTTTTTTTATTTATTCCTTAGTTTTAGTCTTCTCCCGTATTGAAGCTGCTATTGGTAACAGGGACAGGGGAGCAGGAAGCCAACCCAAGGAAGCTTACAAGTTTCCTGCATAGTACTTGGCCTTCTGCCCTTACTGCCCAACCTGTTACTGCTGATCCCAGTCTGTCTTGTCTTTAGGGGCATCATGGGAATAGGACAGCTGGATACACTAATCTCTACAGGGTGTCAGGAGATTCACATTCCCCACTCCCAGGGACAGGAGAGAACTCTGTAAAGGGACCGATGCTCCATCTTTGCTTTTATTTTTAAAAAATTTGAAAAGCTCCCTCACGTTTTGTTACTAGGAGTCTCATTGCTGAACCTTCTTCCCCAATCCTACCTTCTGGTTGGCCACCTTTTATTTTAAAATAGTAAACATTCTAGGCTATTTAATACTATAATAAATACTGCGACAGTAAAATTTTAAAAATAGTTTACTAGTATAGTTACTAAAATGTGTTTATGATAAAATAGTAAAATATTTTACTCTTAAGTCAACACTAAGTGATCATTCTACCCGGTTCATTGTGAGCCTTCAGAAATGTTTAATGCTAGAAGGGTGGTTGGATGGCAGTCCTTTTTTAAAAAATAACTCTACTGAGGCATACTTTACATATCATAAAATTCACCCATTACAAGTGTCCAGTTCAGTGATTTTAGTAACTGCCCTCTGCGGTGTAGCCATACCGTTGTTGTTTTAGAACACGTTCATCCCTCCTAATAGGATCCTCCACGTTTTTCAGATCATCTCTGTCCCACTCCCAGCGCTGAGCAACTACTAATCTAGTATCTGTCTCTATTAATTTGCCTTTTCTGGACATTTCATGTCAGCGGAATCATACGTGTCTTTGTGTCTGGCTCTTTTCACTGAACATATTTTCACAGTTCATCCGTGACATATAACATGTTTTGGTAGCTTGTTCCTTTTATTGCTGAGTAGTATTCCACTGATGGATATACATTTTGTCAGCAGAGAGCCTTTTAAACTTAGATTTCACTTCCTGTGGTCTAAATGGAGCCCTCTGAACATAGGACTTGTAGAGGGTGCTGCAGTGCATGCCACAAGACCGACTTATCGGAGCCTGCTTTGTCACCTGAAGCTCCATGAGGAGCCAACTGCTGCAGAAATTTTTCTAATTTTGCAACTTTTTTATAAGGAATTTCCGTGCTATCTACTACACATCAGGACTTTTGAAACACCTGCTACATTCATTTAATAACATGAGCTTGTATGTGTTTGAGCGAACAATAAGGTGAAACCATCAGTGCTACCTACGTTGGATATTCTTTCCTCCCCGAGACTGGTTGGGGGAAATTGCTGAACTTCCAAATAGAGGGTCATGTCTCCATGTACAAAGCTGAACATGTATTTAAAGATCTTGCAACCTTTGTTGAACAGATTTGGAGGTGGGGACAGCGAAGTGAAGAGAAGGGGAGTGGAGTTCGTGGAACGGGAAGTCCCTAGGGCTGTGCGTGGCCTGCCCAGCTGTTCAGGGCATGAAGTGCCGATGGTGCTCTGGGGCACCCCAGCACCTCCAGCAGCCCCAGGAGGTCTTGACTTTGGGTCCTTATCCCTGTTTCACAAGTGTTGAAGAGCTGTTCTTGCTTCTGGTTTTTTTTTTCTTTTTTCCTAAATAAGCACTAGATGGTAGTTAGGTATTGATCCTTTGGGGGAGGGAAGGGACTTTAAAATTGAAGAAAACAATTTTCATAAAAATATCAAAAATGTAAAAAAGTTACTTTGTAAAAAAACTTTGCTATACAAACCAAGTGGCAGCTGTTAAAAATCTTAATAAAATGCATTTGCTGACAGTGGTCTCCTTTTGCCTAAGGTTGGGTCACAATCGCCATACTATGGAGGGGTATGTGTGACATGTGTGTGAGATTTCTCATCTCAGGATAGATCATAATTTTAGTTGCAGTTTTCCTAACAAATAGGGTTACAAAGTACTAAAACACGGATTTGGAAATCACAGAGCCAAGTGAATCTCACCTTCATTACTTTGTGCCATTGGTCTGAACCTGTTTGTTTGTAACTCCTCCTGGAACTATAATGAAAAATTAGAATTTAATTTTAAAATAGTGTCTGGTGCATAATAGGTGCTTAATACATGGTGGCCAATAGTGGCAGTAGTATGTACAGCTTTGAACAAAGTGGTGGCAACATGGGAACTTTGGATTAGAAGGGAAACTGGATAGTTGTTGTCTTCCTATTCCTGGGCAAAACCGACTCCTACTTAGAAAACAAGTGAAGGGATTCTCTCTCTGCATTTCAACTACTGAAAAAGTTTGAAAGCCTGATACATATTAAGCAGTGTCTTAGGCACCGGATGACCAGGTTACCAAGCAGATGTAGTTCCTGCTCCTGTGGAGATGAGAGTTTGGCGATGCCTGCTTATTTCCAGCTTATACCTAGCTTCAGTCTCCCAGTAATTTCCTGAGGGGCTTTATCATAAAAAGATATGGGACCAGACCAGGGCCCATGGGTTCTGCTTGAGCCCTCTCATTGTCATCGTCCTAAAACAGGGTGGGGGAATGGGAATCTGAGCTGACTTGCCTATTTACAGCTTTTAGAGATAGTATAGTTTTGTGTATATAGGGCTGATCTATTAGAGTATAATATCCTTGAAGAGGTGGTTATGGATGGTGTATTTTAAAAATTTCATTAAAGGCAATTGAAGTATAATACATTCTAGAAAAGTACAGATACTTTGTGTGCAGTCCCATGAATTCTCGCTAACTGAAAAAGGTTGTACTTGTTTTTAATCCTTAGGGCACTCATCACACCTAGTAGACAGTAATAAATGTTTGCTGAATGATTGGGGCAGGTGAGAATGAAGTGTCCCTGAAATCACACAGGGAGATAAAGGCAGTGCTAGCCTTATTCAAGTCCAATGCTTGGTCCAAGCCCTTTTGCCTTGTCACAGGGCTGTTACAGGCTCAGATGAGACAAACGTGTATACGGGGGCTCCCAAGAAAAATGAAATTTGCTCATAAAAGTGTATTTATTCTTAACTGTTTACACTTCAGTCACCTTCAAAGTACTGTTTGATACAATACACCCATTGTGCCACTTTTTCTGCTATTCAGAGGTTTTTTAACTCGCCAATTTTGGTGACTTTTAGTGTTTCTGCTATTGTTTTACCTCTTCCACATTGGCAAAAACATTTCCCTTTGAGGACTTTTTTTATCCAGAGGAAAGTCACTCGGGGAGGGAATGAGTGAACAGAGGGTGGTGCACAGGAGTCATGCCGTTTTTGGTCAAAAACTGAAGCTCAGCGTGGTGTGGGCAGGTGTGCTCATAAATCATCCACCATGAAATGGGCAAGCAAAAAAACTCACTGAAACTGAATGCAGCCTCTCACAAAAAGCTGGTACACTGATGCTGCCGGGTTCCTAGAACACTTATTTAGTGGGGGAAATCTGTATTACAAGGGGACTGCCATCCAAAAGATAATCCTGGGTTTTTTGGGGTCCCTCTTGTATATCTCTACTGCCTTGATGATGCAGAATCCCATGCTTACTCCTGATACCTTGCTGAGGAAAAGAGAACATAGGTTTAAAATAAAAGGGGGAGACTTCAAAAATCACTTATGTTGCTTAATAGTCTTTGTAATTAAAAAAACAAAAAAGCCAGGCTCGGTGGCTCAGCCTGTAATCCCGCGCCTTGGGAGGCTGAGGTGAGTGGATTGCCTGAGCCCGCAGGTTCGAGACCCGCCTGGGCAGGCGAAACCTCATCTCTACAATAAATCAAAAAAAAAATCAGCCGGGCGTGGTAGCGCGCTGCCTGTAGTTCCAGCTACTTGGAAGGCTGAGGTGGAAGGATCCCTGGAGCCCAGCAAGTCGAGGCTGCGGTGGCCGGAAGTGGCCACTGCACTCCAGTCTGGGCGACAGAGTGAGACGCCAACTCAAAAAAAAAAAAAAAAAACAAAAAAAAAACACAATTTTCTGACTGCAGCCTGTGTAACAGCCTTCCTCGGTGGGTAATAAGCAACCTCACCGTGTCTTCTAGATGTGATGGAAACTAGGAACACATCTGACCTTATGCACTTTAATACTGCCTTCATTTTTTTCAACTAGCATTCAACACTTATGTGCTGGGGCTAAAATAACGAATCAAGATGTGCTCCTCGCTCTGCTCTAAAACCACTGTCCATCCCACCATACATCCAATCTTGCAAGTCATTAAAGTCTTGCTTCTGTTGCAAAACAAACAAATCCTTCACTGTCCAGTTGAAATTGCAGTCTAGACAATGGTAAGGAAGAGTGTTGGCTGTATCCTGAAGAATATAAGCAGTTCTCAGTATTTATACTTCTTTTTACCAAAATACTGCTTGATTTGTGTCCCAAAACGTGTGTGTGCATATCTCCAAAGCTCACCACTCATTATTAACAGTATCCTCAGGACTACAGGATACAGCAAAGGTACCACTGCTGTATCCTTGTTCCCTCTGCAAGCATTTTATCAGGTGCTGAACCAATGGTTTGGTTGTCACTGGATATGAAGGTGGCTGGCTGTCCTTTCAGAAGGAACTTCTCTTGAGTTCCTTCTGCTCAAAGCTCCAGCTTGCTGCACTGCACTAGAACTGATGGGATGAGAGCTGTTGCCATTCTGTTCTATGGGAGTGCTATACTGAAAGACAAGTGTCTGCCTTGGACAATATGCTAGTATCCAAGACTCCTTAGAGGGTCTAATCAGAAGTTAGAAGCGGTCGGGTAGGACTCCCTCAAGTGTAGATGCTGGACCCCTGCAGTAGAAATTACCCAAGCTATTTAGAAGAAGTGAAAATTCTCCATCCCATCTTGGACCTACTGTATCAAACACCTTGGGGTGTGGGGACAGAAAGAAGACAGAAATCTGATTTTAAAGCAAACTCAAATAAGTGACGTATGTAAGTTTGAGAACTGGTATCCAGGTCATGATCCACACCTTCTAACCGCTTACACTCTGAGCTTGTAGAGGCAGCCACTGTGGATCAAGACTCTGTCTTCATTCTTCACCAAGCAGCACAGGCAGCAGAACAAGCAGCTCCATGCTCGTCTTCACTACAGTATCCAGAGGACAGGAATCAGTCTGTTCTTCACTGATGTTCCTCATTCCCTGGGCCACACAAGTGTTATGTTGTAAGCAAAGCCAGGCCAGTAGTAGCCAGGAAGAGGCAGGCCACCTAGTGAAGCCGTGCTAGTTGGCCTTAGATCTCAGCAATCCTCATAACCTCTCAATGACTCATACAAAAACACTGCACAATGTCCTGCTTACCTGCAGTTACCAAATACAGTAAGGTCAAGATTCTCCCGGACTAGAATCACACCCTGTCCCCTAAATCCTACTGGGAGTCTCAGGAAAGGGCGTGATGTGCCCAAGGTTACTAGGTGTGATGTTTTGCGTGAAGAGCACTGAGTTCTCCTGGCTGTGGCTGAGCAGGGATCATTGCCTACTCTGGCAGGAGAAAACTGACGTCATAGGTTAACTGGCAGCCACACAGCCAGTATGGATGGTAACAAGGAAGGGGGCAGCACACAGATACATTCTCTGTTCAAGTGCATGGTGAGTGGATGCACCCCAGGTCAAGCACCTGGGGTGGGGCTTTAAACCATTCCTGAGCTCTCTAGGGTATCTGCTGGCAGGTACCCTGAGGATGTCACAGCAAGTGTGTTTGATAACACAATCCAGTTGGGGAGTGGGTAAAGTGCATTTATTTTCTTCTATATGTGTTTTTGTTTTTAAAAAGGAAAAAGGAAGAAAAAGTCTCCTTCCTTCCAGACCCATTGTCCACTGGGCCAGCCCCCTAGGAGCGCTGGGCCAGCCCCCTAGGAGAAGGTGTAGGAGTAGAAGGCAATGGCATTGGCGTTGTAGTCCATGGGGAGCAGGTGCCCGATGTGCCTGGCCCCTAGGCTCGCCCCACCCAGAGCGGAGGAGTGCCTGAGCTTCATCAGGGTGAAGCTGGAGAAGAAGTTCTGAGCCTGGACCTCTCTGCCCTGAGTCATCGCCAAGAGAAAACCTGGAGGGAAGAATGCAAGGACAGAGATGAGAGGACACCAGCAACCTATGCACAGACCAGGAAGGAAGAGGAGGCAGAGTTGCCCAGGCCCTGAGGCACTCCTGTGGAGGCTCTGGAGGGGCCCACATGCCAAGTCTCAGGAACACAGGGCACACCGGAGCATGTGGACCCAGGAGCAGCTGTGGTGCCCCAGCCCGAGGAGCTCACCCTCCTCAGCTCCAGAGCCCCCGAAGCTGGGAACTCCATGGTAGCAACGGGCATCCCTGAGATACTTCAGAATGTCTAATGGAAACCATCCAGCTGCCTGAGACACGGCTGCCATGCTCAGAAGCCATGATGCTTGCCTTCTGGCTAGGATTATGCTGACTAGGGCTGCCACCTCAGGTTATCACGTGCTCTGATTTTAAAGTGACTATTATTCAATAAATCAATTGACATGCAACATCTTTTCAAGAGATCAAGGAAGCTGGATAGGATGTTTTAAAAGGGCTCAATGGCAGAGTGAGGTTGAGAGCCTCAGCCTGAGGCATCAGTGACCTGTCCAGGCCTCAGGGCCCAAGTGCTCCCCGGAACAAGCAGTTTTCTGGGCCATCTCCTTTACAGCTCCATCCTCTGCCTTTGTGCCTCCCTCCTCTTCACCCAGACTCACCTTCCTTCAGCAGTTCCCAGCTCTTCCACACAGAGCCCACACACAGGATGGGGAGACCAATTTCGCCTTGGAACAGGACCTGGGTGGGGAGCAGAAACTGAGTATCAGAACCAACCAAGTCTCTGCCAGCTGAAGGGAGTGTCTGACCAACCCACCCTATTCCCTCAAGAATTACTCTCCCTCAAGCCAAGAAACAGAAGGTAGACTCAAGGGAAAAAAAGGGGGAGGAATATAGGAGAGTCTCAGAAAGGCAAGGGAGAGAAGAGGAAGGACAAAGGGTTAACAACAGAAAGAAAGGAAAGAGAGAAGGGAGGGAAACTGACAGAAACAGACTGGAAGAAAGGGGCCAGTGCACACACATCAAACCTATTTACTATACAAACTACATATAAATGCAGATTACAGGCCAGCCACTGAGGGAGGCATTAACCAAAGAACTTTTTTGTTACAGACATTCTGCAGAGTTTTTCTCATACCTTAAGTTCATTTAAAATAGTATCCAGTGCAGATAGGGTTTGATGGGATTAGCCCATCCCAAATAGGAAAGGACCATGCCCAGCCCAGCGGGCTCCCCATTCAACTCACCGGATCGATCTCAGGCAACACGGCTACAACGTGTCTGCCCAGCATCTCCCCAGCCTTCCTGAATATATAACGGGAAAGGGGGTCTCCCTGCTGAGCACCTGCGGTAAGAAGAATGGAGAAGGGAACTGGTGAATAGCTAGGGTTATCCTCTGTTGCAAGGTAGCAACCATGGAAGCAGCTTTAGTACAATTCAGAATCAGGATGGATGTTCACCCATGGTACATGGATAAGAAGCCTCTACTGCTGTCTCTCCTCCCCTATCCCCCCCGCCCCTACACACACACACACAGACACCGGGTACTCGTCCTGGGAGACGGGCCCTGTAGGAAGGGCAGCCCCACTAGAGGAGCACACTGGCACCTGATTTGCACTCCAGCTTACAGAGCTACTGTGAGTCTGTGCCTACAAGTCTCTCATCTCCAGGAACCCAGGACCCTGGTTAAGCAGCTGGCTGGTACTCCTGTCAGTACCCCCCACCCACCTCCAGCAGTCTGCTGTTGGTGAGCCCCTTCCTGGCTTTATTCTGGAGGGGCCTCAGTCAGCAGGATCAGACAGAGCCCTAGAATGCCCTGAGGCTCTAGGAGTCCAAATTAAGGAAGTATAGACCTCACAGTGGAGAAAGAGCAACGTGTAAACACACAAGCCCTATGCGAGCTTCTCCAGACACCCAACAAAATATGCCTAACCTCTCCATAATCCACTAAGTTCTTTGAGTATAACTGGTTTTTTAACAAACGGTACAGATTTGTCCAAAGGACAACTGCTTTGTAAATTTCTCAGAAACAGGCATACACAGCCCGCACAAGCCCTGGCAGCTGTCAAGGAGAGAAGCACAGATAATACAGAACAACGGTCAACACAATCGTTTGCCCTTCTGCCCCCACCCCAAGGCCCACCCTCACCAAGGCCAGTGGGGCAGAGAGCTGAGGTCACTTGGAGAGAGGGAAATGGTGTTCAATTCCTTTCTGAAACCCACTCCAACCCCTAACTGGGATATCTTTGAGGAATAAAACCCAATAAAAACTCTGCCCCACCTCTAGTACCTTCTGCAATTTTCCGGCAAAACCCAGCAAACCTGCATTTATCAAAGTCCCTATACAGGTGAGTGAGTATTCCCAGTCGGTCTGGCACCTGAGAGACAAAAAAAGGGCATAACATGGCTGTCAGAAGCAAAAGAAAATCCCCAATCTGCCCACCAAGTTGGCCTTCCTAATGTCTCTACTATTTGAAAGTTTTTTGGGGTTTTTTTTTTTTTTCAGCTCAAGAAAGTACGAGATTTGAATTTCTCATTTGAGACAAGTTCTTTGTTTTCCCTAACATGGACTTCACTGCTTCTTACAGATTAGTTTGAAGGCAACAGTAAGTTCCAATTTGTGTTCACCAAAAGTGTGGTGTTCTACAGTTCCTTGAGATACTCTTTCTAAAAAATTTTTTTTTAATTTTTAGAGACAAAGTCTGGCTATGTTGCACAGGCTGGCCCCTGAAGCAATCCTCCTGCCTTAGCCTCCTGAGCAGCTAGGTTGAGGTACTCTTGAAAAGATTTCTTTGATCAAGGGAATCTAAGGAAAATTGCATACTGAAACTCTCTCTTGGAGAGTCACAGTGCATATTAGCAAATTAAAGGCTCTGAGAAGCACTGCAACCAAGAAATCAATTTGTTTCTCCCAAACTTATTTGATCACAGAAGGTCCATCTTCTACCCCAACAAATTTACACATCCTTAACACCTCTAAGGTTCTGAAGGACCAGTGGTTCCCCAGAATACATTTTAGAAGATGGAATTGGGGGGGAAGTAAGATTTGAGCACCTACAGCAACGTACTAAGCACTTTATATACTACCCCATTTGTAATAACTTTATAAGACTGACTAATGTATACAAGAGGGAACAGCAGCCATATCGGTGGAGTTTAGACCGACCAGTTGGCCGAGTCAGGAGAGCTTAACTCTACTTCCTACAGCAACTGCTATAGGAATGGCTTTTCTTCATGGTGCCTTCCTATTCCTCATTAAAGAGGGACCAGAGTTCCTCTTTAATCACCAATCCCTTAGTCCTGGGAATACAGGTCCCACTTTCCAGCAACTCAGTCTCCCTCCTTGGCCTCAGCCCCAGCCCACCGGAGTGACTAGTCAAAGAGACTAGCTGGCACTCACACAGAAAACGAATTACATAATGTATCTTCCTTGTCCTTGTCCTCCCGCTTCCACCTCCTCTCCCGCCTTTTACTCTGATTTCACTAAAGGCAGCTGTCTCCTACCTACTACAAATGAACACAAAACAGCCAAGGAGGAGTCGGTCTCCAGTACCTGGGCAGAAGGCAGCCCCTCCTCCAGAGCTCTCCCTGCCAACTTCTTCAAGGGCGCGTCCAACCACACGGGCCAGAAGCAGCTCACCACCCACTGCACGCATTCAGACTCTCCCTGCTGTCTCCACCCCAACTTCACCCTGGCATTTTTCATTCTAGAATGCCATCTGCTTTCACCTCCCAGCAGGTTCCAGCTGCCCAAGAATGAAGTCCAGCTAATCAGTTGTCCCCAAACCACTCCACCCTCAGGACTGACACGCTCCTGGAATGTGCGGCCTATGTCACTCTGAATGCTGTCCTCACCCGCAGCTCTGACCCTCAACTCACTCTGATATCCCTTGGGCCCACCCAGTCCCTCAGTCCCTCCCTTAAACCCACTCCTGCTCAGCATCACTCACTGCCCTATCCAAGGTGTGCATGTTACGAAGGCAGAGAAATACCTGGAAGTAGTTAAACATGGCCTGTTTGACATAGCCGATATCATGAGGAGCCGCCTCCAGGTTGTCGATGGAGTCAAACACGATCTTCACAGCTTGGTGTGCGATCCAGTAGGCTGCAGAGAACAACAGACGGAGTGATCTCCCTGAGCTTGTGGGGAAGGAAACTCAGACCCAGGCGGGGTTAGTGATCCACTTTTTTTTTTTAGCAGATTAAGTTTCCCGACTCCCAGCCTGGTGGGGTCTCTAATCAAACCATATCTGCCTGACCAAGATGAGGGACAGCAGGAGGGGGAGACAGAATAGGTGAGGCTGAGTCACACTTGTTGCTAGCCAAAAACAAGACACTAGCAAACTGGTACGGCATCTCCTAGCATCTATGGCCATAACCCTCGTCGTTGCTACTCGCCCCTAAGGACGAGTCAACACAGGCAAGCTGCTGCACAGAGGCACGGATCTGAATCCTGGGTGTGAGTCATGCTGAAGAGCAAGGCTAGCAGTCCAACATCTGCAGCTCTATGATAATTACCCTGCACTTGAAATGGTCAGGTTCAGGAGCTGCCCCCAGAGAGCCCCAAGGTGTCAGCAGGCCAAGGGTACGAGAAGAGGGTGGGGAGCTGAAGGCAGGGACAGGTCCAGGACAGAGCCAGGCCCTGTCAGCGAGAGCTCACCTGAGCCCTCATCTCCCATCATATGGCCCCAGCCTCCACAGCCACTCTCAGAGCCATCAGGGTTGATGAGCCTGCAGTTGGAGCCCGTCCCAGCGATGAGCACGATCCCACCTGGGGAAAGGGCACAGGAGGCTCAGTGTGGCCAAGGCCTTGCACAGAGCAACAGCTTCTGCCTGCAGAAAGACAGGACAGAAACCAGGCCCAGGCAAAGGGATCACCACCTAATCCCAAAGAGGAGAAAGCTGCCCAGCTAGCCTCCCGCCTGAGGGCGAAGGCCTGGGTCTCAGAAAAACTCCAGTTGTCTAACTGGAGCAGTACAGAGTGCTTCTCTGGGGGACAAAGAGGAGCACAGGCTTCATCCCCTGAGGGAATGTGGCTGCTTGCCCAGCAGTCTTAAGTGCCTCCACTTGCTTTACTGAGCACTTACTGTGTGCCAGGGAGTGTGCTAGACCCTGTTCTCACAGTGATACCCAGTACCCTAACCCACCCTATAAAGACAATTACCCCATTTTATAGATGAGGGAATTGAAACTCAGCGAGTTCTGTAATGTCTCCAAGACAGTACAGCTGGCAAAATAGGAACTGGGATTCAAACACCAATCCAGGGACCTCAACATTCTTTATACTCTGACAGAACTCCCCCTACTTCCTCCCCAGTACTCCCGCTTCCCCAGCCTGCCTTCATCACCTCACTGCCCCCGGGGCTCCCTCCTCTGCAGTGGCATCCTGCATGTGACTCCACTCCTTGCTTCCCATCAATATACCTTTTCTGCCCTCCCTCCTTCTGCCCAGTCCTTGCTCTCTGGCAAGGACTTACGCTAATAAAAGTTGGGGGGAGTATGACAGGGGCTCCTTCCAGATATCTGCAAGACAAGTTTTGCCAGCTACGACTAAGGGACTTTCCCGAGAAAACCAGTTCTCACTCTCACCCCTCCCTCCACCTCCTCACCATCCGGCGTAGCTGTGGCGATGGAGCCGGCCGCGTCGGTGGTGATTAAGTAGCTTTCACTCAGGTAGGGAAATCGGTCCCTCAGCTCCTCCACCAGGATCCTCACCGCATCCTCCTGCTCCCCACCGCTCAAGGATAGGCCCTAGGCCACGCGGGAGGTGAGCCAGCGCACAGAGCCCCAGACCCAGCTCTTGTCTCAACTCCCGCCCCATGCCTGACTCCTGCTCCCTACATCTGGCCACACCCTGCTCATCCAGCCCCAGTCCTCCCTCCACCCCCCACCCCCAGCCCCCACCCCTCACATGACTGTTGCTACAAGAACAACCAGGCGGGAGGTGGACAGAGGCAAGAGGGGATTCCACAATGCCAGGTTTGGAGCTTGGGAGGACAGCAGTGCTCCTAACTGAAAGATCGGGCAGAGAAGCAAGGAGGGGAGATGGAGAGGTAAGCCTTGCTTGGAATACACGGGGTTTGGCTATGCCTGCAGAACATTTCACTTGGATGTCCAGCGAAAAGTCAGAGTGATAGTAACTCAGGAGAAAGATCTAAACTGGAAATAACAACATTTAATAAGCGCTTATGGGTCAGGCTCTGTATCAACTACTTTAGGATATGTCATGTCATCTTACTTTCCCAACATCTCTGAGGTAGCTACTACTACCCACACTTTGCAGATGAGGAAACTGAGGCTTAGAGAAGGTATGGAACCTATTTGGGGTCACACAGATGTTGCGTGGCAAAGCTGGGATTCAAACCAAAGTCTCGGGGCTCTCCAGAGCCCTGTACTCTTCCAACACACTTGTGGCTTATAGGTGTCAACTGACGCCACAAGAGCAGGTGCAATTATGAGAGTTTAGACACTAGAGTCGACTAAGTCCTAGAGGTCTTCCTCTACAGTCATCAGTCTCATTTGGTCCAAACTTGCTACCTCAGTGTTGCTGATAGCTGAACTCCCAGACTCTATCGCAGACTCACCAGGCTTCGCAGAGGTACCAGAGGATCCACCCCTGCTTTCCGTTTGGCCCTGTTCACCATCTCGTTGATCCTCTCCACACACTTGTCTGTCCCGATCAGCTGGCCCCAACCAAGGGAAGGAGGAGTTAGAGGCTTGCAGGACCTGTGTTGCCCCTACAGGCTACTCTGTAAGCCCCAGCAACCACCTCAACAGGAGTTACAGAGAATAAAATCAGAACCAAGCCCTCAGGCCCCTCAGTGTGGCTTTTACCCAGTGGTTTGTGCTCAGTCCTTCTGCTTCTGCCAGGATCTGCCCATCCTCCGAGAGTAAAAGGACCTTGGACCGTGTGCCTCCCCTATAGAACACAAGAGGGCACTCAGTCTGGCTCAGAAAAAACTGCAGATAGAGCTAATCTTCTGCTGTTCTTGTTGCAGGCAGAGCCCAGTGTGCTGAAAGAAACAACTTCAGCAAACCCAATCACCATTCCCAAGCCCACCTCTGTGGTTTAGTGTTTGCTGTGCTCTTTAACTGAAACATAGGTCTCACTCATCTTCTTGGGGATGTCCTCCTTACCCTGCAAGACCCTATTTATATAGCACCCAGTCCTTGAAACCTTCTCTGATGTGGGACTAACCCCCACAGATTAGTAAAAGATCCATTAGTTAGGCCTTCACTGTGCTCCCAAAGTTATTAAAGGCTCCTCTATATTAAGAGGGTGTTCAGTTGTTTTGTATCTGCCTGTCACTAGCCTATGAGCTCCATGGGATCAAGTTCCAGATCATTTACTTATCCTCAGAACTAGCCCAGGGCCTGGCACAGGCAATGTACCGTAAACACGGCTAAAGAGAATGGCACATCTCCCTGCATCGCTCACAACATCTAAAGACTGCCTTTCAAGACCCAGATCTCACTGCCAAGGTCTTCAAGACACTCTGTGAGAAATGCTGACCAGATGGTAGGGAGAGTTTGTACATAGTTAAGCAACTAAACACTCAAATGCTGATTACTGGGGGAGATGGCACTTTAGAGGGACATCTGTGGTGGTGGGATGGATGTTTATTTATTGACCAGTGCTTTTAGAAATGCCTTCTGATCAAACTCAAAGATGACATGAAATCTGAAAGCGTAGTTAATGTGTGAGGACGCAGATTCAACATCCAAAAGAATGTCTTGATAAACTGAAAGACATGGGGTTATATCTTACAGACTGGAACAAGGACGAATACAAACTCCTATACTTAGTTGAAAAGGGTGGGGGGGGGCGCTACAGATACAGGATGAGAAAGATCATTAGTCTTTAACATTTCATGTGAAAAGACTTTGGGGTCCGTGAGTCAGCAATGATACGTGGCTGCCAGAGAAGTGAATCCAATCTCAGATTCGAAAGTACAAGGACAGCCACCCTGTATTATGCTCTGATTTGACACGCCCATATTCACAGAACGCTGTCACTGGCAGGGACTGGGTGACCTTGCTCATCCCTGGCCTCACTTTGCACATATGGTAACTGAGGCCCAAGGAAGGCAAATGTCTTACACACAGTCATACGCAGAGGTGGAGCTATTACAAAAAGTTCAGTATAGAGCTTCTGCGCAGGGAAAAATGCAAGAACAGAGGAGTCGATCTAGTGTGAGGAGCATGAGAGCCAGCAGGAATGAAGAGGCTTCCGGCATCAGGTGCAAGCTAGCACTCTGGCTAGCAGCTGCTCTAGCTCACAGACACTCTCCGGCAAAGATCTTTGCCCGCTTCTGCCCCACTCCCACTCTCCATCCTATCCCCCAGTCCAGCAACTTCACACCTGACACCTGTTCTGCAAAACTCCCTACGGCTTCAGGAATAAGGGAAAGGAGCAGCTGCTCCAGCGGAAGAGGGGAGTGGGTCGTTCCTGGGAGAAAGGGGTGTGGTTCTGCCGCGAAACACAAAGAAACCCCCGGGTGTGGCCGTGGCACATGCAGAGTCCCTGCAAGGCATACGGCCGCGCGCGCAAGGGTCCCCTGCGTGTGCACATTCTCCGCTGCAAGGCCTCGCAACTCGAAAGCCCAGGGGCCAGACCCTCTGAGGCGCGAGGACACCAGTCTGCAGGCCTGGACACGGCCTCCGCCCCGCCCACGGGCCCAGGCCGCCCTTCCCGGGCTCCCTCCGCCGGCCGCACTCACCCCTCTACACCCCCATAGAGCGCGGCCATGCTGCTGCTACTGCCGCCGCTGGTCCCGCCGTTTGCTTCCCTCCCCGCGGTCGCTCCCCACCCGCTAGCCTGCTCGGCTCCGCCCCGCGTCACATGCCCGCCAGCGCAGTCCCGCGGACTCCCAGTGCGCGTGCGCGGGGCGTGGCGCCAGGAGAAGACGCGAGCCGCTGCCTGCCCCAGGCTGGCCTCGGCCGCGCGTCTTCTGCGGGCTGGGCGAGCGCCGTCCGCCGCGGCCCGGGACGACCCCAGGCCGACCCCTCCCTTCCTCTTAGACCCTGCTTCCGGAGATGAATATTGCGTCCCAGGCAGGGGAACCAGAAAGCGGTGTTCAGGTTGTGGTCCGACCCTCTAGACACGTCACTGCCCCGCCCGCCCCTCAGCACCCGGAAGTTGCTGGCAGCCCCGCGCGGCGCGTGCGCGATGCCGTGGACCAGGTGACTGTGACGCATTCTCGGCCACACCCCCACGGAGATGTGGGCCCTGGAAGCCGCGCACGTGAGGCTGGGGTCACCGTGGGCATCTTGCAGGAATCGCTGTCAGGTTCAGCCTGACCTCTGGCTGGCCATGGCGACAGCCACTCGTGCACGCACAGACACCCGCGTAGATTTTTACGCTGCGCGTGTGTGAATATATGGAACCAGAAGCCCGTCGGAAGCCTGATTGCCCTGAGAAGGGAGACTTCAGCTATTACACCCTTCCTGTTTAGTTCTTTATGAAGGATATCTGCGGAGACGTAGACTACCGGTCAGTCTAACAGATAGGGTTTTGCAAGGTTTTGGTTGCCTTCCAGCCACTACCCCGCTCCCCTTCCTTCCACTGCATCGGAAGAGGAAATGGGAGCCCGAAAATACCGGCCAGGTCTGGGAGGCAAGCCGCGGGCCCTGCTGACCTCCTCGGGCTCCTCCGGGCAGTGTGGGGCCAGGAGGGCAATCAGCTGCCCTTGAAATTTCTTTGGGAACGTCATCTGGACTGTTCCCTGTCCAACTGGGCCCCCTTTGACTGCCTTCCACCTCCTGGTAGAGAAATTCTGGACTGGAGTTCCCCTTCCCTGATAGCCTGCTGGGTCCGCTTACACTTGGGTATGAACATTTGGCTTTTTAAACTAGAAGACAAAGCTGGGAGTGGTGATGAACGCTAATAATCCCAGCTACTCGGGAGGCTGAAACAGTAAAATCGCTCAAGCCCAGGATTTCGAGGCAACAGTGAGCTATGATTGCGCCAGGCTGGATGATAGAGCAAGACCCTATCTTTAAAACACGCGCAAACATTTGAAAACAGGACTCTTTATCTCACTTCCTACCTATTTGAGACGCTGAAGTACTGCGTTATAATTTACAAGAGTAAAAAAAGTCATTACATGATAGAGAATATGAGAGAGAAGAAGATATACGAGATTTTGTCACAACACATCAGAGCTGGAAGGTACTTAATCCAACACACACATATTTTTAGAATGAAGGAGTTAATAGATTCTAGTGGGATTAACCTCGGCGGGGTTTTTGGAGGAGTCGAGATTGTAGGTGGATTTTGAAAGAACTTTATTTTCTGCACTAGTGCAGTGAGACTTGGGACCTATGTGTATAATATTCAAGTTTGCTTCTTTAGAAAATAAAGCAGAAGAGAAAGTGCCCAGGTTTTGAGACAAGAATTGAGTTCCCGGATCTTGGGTGGATTACACATAATTGCTGCAGCCTGTCCTCTACAAAATGGAGATGAGACTAACATGAGATTTAAATACCAAAAGACTTTTGGAAACTGTATTTAACAGAGCTTAACTAATATTTATTTACTTATCTGTGTGCTGTACTATAAAGTATCCACATGTGACTACTGAGTGCTTGAAATATAGCTAGTCTGATTTTCTGGGGTGGGGGAACACCTCATCAACAAGGGTACCTGCATAATGAACACTTGTATACCTAACCCTGAATTGTACCCCACATCTTTAAAATTAAAAAAAGAGAGATAGAAAAAAGAAATATAGCTAGTCCAAAATGAGGTATGCTGTCGATGTAAAATACAGGATTTCAAAAACTTAGTACCAAAAAAGAATGTAAGATACCTCATTAATCATTTTATATGAATTATATGTTGAAGTGATAACTTTTGCATATAGTGAGTTAAAAATATAGATTATTAGAAGTAATTTTGCCAATCTCTTAATTTTTTTTTTTGAGTTGGAGTCTCACTCTGTCACCCAAGCTGGAGTATAGGTGCATGCTCACGGCCACCACAGCCTCAACCTGCTGGGCTCAGATGATCCTTCTGCCTCAGCCTTCCAAGTAGCTGGAACTACAGGCATGGCTAATTTTTGATTATTACAGAGACGAGGTCTCACCAAGTTGCCCAGACTGGTCTCAAACCCGTGGGCTCAGGCAGTTCTCTTGCCTCTGCCTCCCAAAGTGCTGAGATTACAGGTGTGAGCCACCACGCCCAGCCTCTTAATTTTTTTTTAATTTTTAATTTTTAAAAATAGGTTCTCAGGCCAGGCATAGTGGCTCAAGCCTGTAATCCCAGCACTTTGAGAGGTCGAGGGGAGAGGATTGCCTGATACCAGGGGTTCGTGACCAGCCTACACAACTTGGCAAGACCTTGTCTCTACCATAAATCAGAAAACTAGCCGGGCATGGTAGCGTGTGCCTGTAGTTCTGGCTACTTGGAAGGCTGAGGTAGAAGGATCGCCAGAACCCAGTAGGTCCGACACTGGGTTGGCAGTGAACGTGCTACTGCACTCCAGCCTGGGCGATGGAGTGAGACTCCTACTCAAAAAAAAAAGAAAAGAAATAGGATCTCACTCTGTCACCCAGGCTAGAGTGCAGTGGCATGATTGTAGCTCACTGCAGCCTTGAACTTCTGGGTTCAAGCGATCCTCCCTCCTCAGCCTCCAGAATAGCTGGGGTGCAGGAACAC
Source organism: Tarsius wallacei (assembly GCA_963574415.1). NCBI lineage: Eukaryota > Metazoa > Chordata > Mammalia > Primates > Tarsiidae > Tarsius > Tarsius wallacei. The sequence goes on from CAUYQG010052456.1 coordinate 28,439, forward strand.
ACCACCACTGTTGGCTGATCTTTTTTATTTTTTGTAGAGATAAGGTCTCACTGTGTTGCCCAGGCTGGACTTGAGCTCCTGGCATGGAGCTGTCCTCCCACCTTAGCCTCCCAAAACACTGGGATTATAGGCACGAGCCACTGCACCTGGCTTTCTTTTTATCTTTTTAAATGTAGCTACTAGAAAATTTAGAATTTTTTTCATGTTATACATTATTTCACATTATTTTCATGTTATACAATGTTGTTCTATTATTTTCATGTTATACAATGCTGTTCACATTATTTTCATATTATACAATGCTGTTGTATGTCTTCTGTCCATCTGGAGCAGAATATTTCAAAGTCACTGAGTACCTATTTATGAAATAAATAGTGGTCATATAATTGAAAGATGAAAGTGGCATTGAATAAAAATTTAATAACAATACTGTACATCTGTGCTTTACATTATGATTCTGTAGCTCTCGTATATACATTTATCTTGTCTGATTATCCTAAAAACCTTATGAGAATGACAGACTTCTAACCGCGTATTACAAGTGAGAAAATTGAGGCTCAAAAATCAAAGTAACTAGTCTAACGCACACAAATAACATACATTGCTTGTTATGGGTATGGTAGTTACTATAATGTGAAGGAAATAAAGATGTTGCCAGACAGGAAGGTGTAAAAGTTTGTGCTGGACTTGCAACATCCCAGCAGCTACTCTCATGAGGCTCACAAGGTAGGTAAAGTCCTTTAAGAATCTGCAAGCCACAGTCTTGATCTCTGTTATCTCTACTTTGTTCCCATGACCCCGAGGAGGTCATAGTTTCTGGGGGTAATTGGGGAGGAAGAGGGTGGTAAGAAGAACAATGGAAAAATATCTTACAGCAGGGCGCAATGGTTCAAGCCTGTAATGCCAGCACTTTGGGAGGCCAAGGCAAGAGGATTGCCTGAGCCCGGGGTGGGGTTGAGACCAGCCTGGGCAACGTGATGAGACCTCATATCTACAATAAATACTTTTTTAAAAAAATTAGCCAGGCATGGTGACATGTGCCTGCTGTTCCATCTACTTGGAGGGCTGAGGTGGAAGGATTGTCTGAGCCCAGCAAGTAGACTGCAGCGGCTGTGAGCGTGCCTCTGCACTCCAACCTGGGCGACAGACAGAGACTCCAACTCAAAAAGAAAAAAAAAATAACTTCCCTCTCAAATTCACTTATGATTTTGGGTCAGAGGACTTTTGACCCCAAGGTCCTCAACAAATTATACCGACTTAATGATATGTAGCCACATCTGTTTTCAATGACTCACTACAATATATCCAGGGATAACTTCAGTACCATGATAGACATGTGATAAGAGTGCCATAAATAGCTTTGAGAGTGCTTATAAACTATAAAGCACTATACCACAAACATGAGGGATAGTAAATGCCCCACTGTAAACTAAAGGGAGCAAGCAAATTCACGGCTGAGAATTTGAAGAAAAGATTGTTCTTCAATAGGAAGGCAGAAAAGAAAGTGAAATTGTGAACTGGGGATGCAAGAATGGGACAAGTGACGGGGGACCCCTCAGAGGGATCTAGCTCAGCTGGGCAGCTCTTTGGGCAGCAGAGACGGGAAGTTCACTTAAGCCCAAGAGTTCGAGACCAGCCTAGGTAACATATCAAGATCTTGTCTCTACAAAAAATGAGTTGTGCTTGGAGGCATGTGCCTGTAGTCCCAGTTAACTTGGGAGGCTAAGGCAGGAGGATCACCTGAGCCCAGGCGTTTGAGGCTGCAGTGAGCTATGATCATGCCACTGCCCTCCAGCCTGGGTGACAAGTGAGACCCTGACTCAAATAAATCAATAAACAAATAGAATCTAGCCTTAACCTGTCTTGCATTCAGAAGTTGGCAGTACTTGTGTGACTTCAGCACCACGCTTTAAAATAATCTGGCAGTTTCCTAAGAGCGAAACAAATGGGAAGGGAGAGCCAGAGCAGGGAGACACTTAGAAGGCTAGGCAATGACCAGGCAAGAGATGAGCAAGGAGGTAATGGGGGAGAAGGCAGAGCAGGACTCACAGGAGGGATCCAAGTGGGGGTCATGCTGGCATCTCCCACTGTTGATGTGGGAAGAGGAAGGGGAAAGGGCCAGAGTTCACTCTCCCACAGTGAAAGAGAGAGGCAAGGGGCTGCCAGGGTGGAGGTGGAACTTGGGCTGGTGGCTGCAAATCAAGGGAAGGGCTCTTCCAGACCTCCTGGCACTGCCAGGACTAACCCAGAAGTCAGGGCAGGAGAGTGGGGGGACGAGTATGCACAGGGTCCCCGGGACGCAGAAGCAGCTGTAGACAACTGGCATAAACCTTCATTCCCTTCAAGCCTCTTCAGCCACGTGAAGGAAGAGCAGGAAAAGGGGGCCCTTGCCTTGATAGGAAGTCGCTCTGAAGAGTGGGGCCTCAGGCCAGGGCAGCAACCCGAGCAAAGCTGGTTGGTTGCTTCCCTCTTCTTTTCTGAGCATGTGGGTATCATGCCTGTGTGTGAGTGTGTATGTATGTCTTGGCCTGTGTTGGTCTAGTGTGTGCATATTTATTTGTGTCCCTGAACGTGTCTTTATAAATATTTCTGAGTGACTGAAAGTGTCTACAGATGCATACATTTGAGACAACGTCCTTATGTATTTTTCTGTACTAATGTGTCCATAGAATTAGAATTACCATTTCAATTCTTGAAGAAACCTAAGCGATCCTGTGTATCAAGGTAGCCTTGGGCAGGTGGAGTCATAAACGTGCACGTGTGACTTAGGCTGGAGCTCCAGGATCGTGCTGGAGCTGGCTCACAAGGACCCAATTTGGTGCACAACTCTTTTTTTTTTTGAGTTGGAGTCTCTGTTGCCTAGGTCATCCAGGCTGGAGTGCAGTGGCACACTCCCGGCCACTGCAGCCTTGACCTCCTGGGCTCAGGTGATCTTTCTGCCTCAGCCTTCCAAGTAGCTGGAACTACAGGCATGAGCTACCACCCCTGTCTAATTTTTTTTATTTATTGTCTCGCCAAGTTGCCCGGGCTGTCTCAAACCTGCAGACTCAGGCAATCCACTCGCCTCAGCCTCCCAAAGTGCTGGATTATTATTATTATTATTTTGTTTGGAGTCTCTGTTGCCTAGGTCATCCAGGCTGGAGTGCAGTGGCACACTCCCGGCCACTGCAGCCTTGACCTCCTGGGCTCAGGTGATCTTTCTGCCTCAGCCTTCCAAGTAGCTGGAACTACAGGCACGCGTCACCACACCCGGCTAATTTTTTGATTTATTATAGATATGAGGTCTCACCAAATTGCCCAAGCTGGTCTCAAACCCAAGAACTCAGGCAATCTGCTCACCTTAGCCTCCCGAAGTGCTGGGATTATAGGCGTCAGCCACCACACCCAGCCTGGTGCACAACTGTCTAGCTTCCATTCAGTGATAGCATGTCGGTAGCTTGAAATCACTATAGTGGGAGTATTTATACCCCAGGAATCAGTAGCTGCTATGAATCAACTTGTTGTTTTTCAGAAAACTGGCTGTCCAACATTTACCAGCACAACACTAGGTGTAGGTTTTACATATGTGAGAATGTCTGTGCGTATCAGTGTCTAAGTGCATACTGTATATGAAAGTGTGTACCAGGCCGGGTGCAGTGGCTCACGCCTATAATCCCAGCACTTTGGGAGACCAAGGTGAGAGGATGGCCTGAGCCCATGGGTTCGAGACCCGCCTGGGCAACTTGGCGAGACCTCATCTCTACAATAATTCAGAAAAGGTAGTGGGCCTGGTGGCACATGCCTGTAGTTCCAGCTACTTGGAAGGCTGAGGCGGAAGGATCTCCGGAGCCCAGCAGGTCGAGGCAGTTTGTCTACTTCAACAGAAGGCCAATTAGCTGCCTGAAAATGTACCTGCAGACCGTGCACGAACTCAGTCACCTACTCAGCATCGGTGCCTTCTGTCTCTGGCTAGTTGCTCAGTTGTTTTAAATGACCACCTTTGTATTTTGGGTTTTAATCACAGTCTATAGTTCATTAGTGCCTGTAGGTGAGTGAACAGAACAATTACTTATGACAGATTCTGCTCTGTAGACACTTTATGTGAATAACTGGAGTAACACTAGACTGAATCTCCTTTTGGAGTATGTTGACGGGTTAAAATGTATCTTCTCTTATTTGTTCAAGTCCAGGCACACTGTTTAATGGCACATAAGCTTTCTGTTGTGTGACTTTTGCAGATGTAATCTTAACAGTTAAGTTAATGTGGATCGGTCTTGCTTCTGGTCATGTAGACACCTGTAAGATTATTTAAAATTATATTTTTCTGCTGCTTACTGTACTATAGCAGATATTTTAAAGGCCTCTTCTTTATTCTCATTAGTTGGACATTGATTTCAGTGTCAGTATATTTAAAGATTCATACATATTGTATAGTAGCTTACATCAAAGTTAAACTGTGATACAGGGTTTTCTTTCATACTCATAATTAGCCCAGAATGGTTGCCAAACTTTGCCATTGTGCTCCTGCATTTGTGTTTGAGCTGCTATATATTTGTGAAAATTACATTGAAAGTTGATTCAGAGACTATTGAAAAAGCATGGATAATTATATATACATGTGAGAGATATCTCATCTGCTGTATTTTACTTAATGAACTTTTTTTTTTTTTACTGCAGCACTTTATTTTTCCTTACACAATGACTTGTTGCTGGGGCCTAATGTCCTCACATAACAGTAGAAAACCAAAATCTGCTGTCATCTCTTAAGGAATTAAGAATTGCGTATAAAAACCTTACATAAATTAAAAGGATGAATAAATTTACAGGTGTAAATGCAAACCACTTCCAACTCAAGGCAGGTAACAACTCACGGTGTTCTGCTCATGGTGGCTGTGAGCAGCATGCCGCTGCACTCCAGCCTGGGCGACAGCGTGAGACTCCAACTCAAAAAAAAAACAAAAAAACCAAAGTGTGTACTTGTGTAGTGGGCCCAGTTTTTATAGACTACAAACTCAGGGATGCAAACATGTAATTATTTTCCTACTGCTAAACTTGATTCTGTCTCAATCCTCCTCTCTCCCTTATAGCAGAAAGCTTAATCTAATCATTTGCAGGTGAACTCGGTTATTTGCGGTTTCGACTTAGATCCAACACTTCTCCTCCTTCCCAGGGCGACACGTGAGGGCCAGGGTTGAATAGCACTGCAGCACCAGTGAGGAGAGACATCTTGCCCTCTGCTGAGGTGCGCAGATTTCCCATCAGGGACTTTGGTCTGCTGACATTCCATGAGCCCTCCAATTGCCCAGTCTGTATTGTCATTTTTGGAACCTGTCCCTTGTCAAGTGTCAAGGGTGTTTGTGTCTCCCTCTTCCTGAGGCCTGGGCTCTTCCTCCAATCTGCCTCCTTCAGGAATCGGGGGAAAAACGAGAAGAAATATTACGTCACCCACCCACACAACGCCCTCCAAGATAAAATGTCTGCCTATTTCATAGAGGCAGAGATGCTCAAGAGGCTAGGGACCAGACTGCCACAATTCGCTGTGAATGATGGCACTTAGTGCATGCTTTTGATCATGATGGATTAGGACATCGGCGCTTGAATAATCATAGAATCCCCGAGTCCATCATGGGACCCTGCACCAACTATTGCCTTGCCTATGCTACAGTACAGCAGGAAACTAAAAAATAAGTGTTCATGCAGAGATGGCTGTGACGCTGAACCAGTATGAATCTGTGTGATGTGAAGTCAGTGGGATAAGTTTCACAGACCTTCCCCCTCTGGGCTAGCCTGTCTGATTCCTTTATCAGGATTTAGGTCTCTGGTTTCCAGCAGGAGCCTTGGTTCTGAGCTACCAGCTTTGTGTGTCCTGGGAGAGAGGGCCAAAGACCTCACGGCAGTGGGGTGGATTCCCCCAGAACAGACTTCCTCTGGAAGAGGCCCCGGGAAGTCCTGTTGCAAGAGAGAAGTGGGCAGGGGCTGGAAATGGGGTGGTCATCTCTACCAGGCTCCTGCCTTGACCATAGCAAATGTGAGAAACCCACAACTGCCCTCTTATAAAACTGTATTTCTTCCTGGGCGTAGTGGCTCATGCCTGTCATCCCAGCACTTTGGGAGGCTGAGGTGAGAAGACTGCCTGAGCCCAGGGGTTCCAGACTAGCCTGGGCAACTTGGCAAGACTTTGTCTCTACAGTAAATCAACAAATTAGCCTGGCATAGTAGCGCATGCCTGTAGTTCCAGCTACTTGGAAGGCTGAGGTGGAAGAATCACCTGAGCTCAGCAGGTCGAGGCTGCGGTG
>CAUYQG010052457.1:0-31382 GCA_963574415.1 Tarsius wallacei
AATCAGGCCTCAATAATAAAGTAGGACTAAACATGGATTTTTTTTTAAACAAATGAATTATTAGCAATTATGGAACTACCTTATTTGCATACTTAACTCACATCTTTTTAGACTTAAGAAAAATTAAATCAATTATTTTAGATTCACTTATAATCATTCAGTAGTCTTTGGGAAACAGATTTGACTCCCAATGATTTTTTTTCCCTGTGACTTCTGTTATTAAAACAGGAATTTTAATAATTCCAGGAGAATGTATAAACCTGAACTTTGAAGGGGTCAATTGTAGTTCAGGATTTGGAAGATAAAATGTTTAAATGAGCCTTGAGCTTAGTATAACACATGTGTTTTTTCTATCCTTCTTTGCAATAATACCTCAGAGCAAATAAAACCAGCTGTGTAAATGAAAAATTCAAATTAGATACCAAAGAATCCAGTCACAAATCCATTCTGTTCCTTCTGTTACTGAATGCAAACAAACTGTCACTAAAACCTCATGAGTACCCAAAGCCAGAACATCTCTGATTAAAGACAAAAACTTATGTGACACAAAAGTTATTTCCTAGCACAGCTAAAATATACCAGAAAACAAGATTATAGATAGATAGGTAGATAAGAAGATAGATAGTAGATTGATAGATAGTGGGTTGTGTGTCTAATACCATGCATAAAAAATTTTATCCTAAAAAATACAGTAAACTACCAAGAATAAACACATACACACATATTTCATATATACCAATATGTGCATGTATAGTATATTAACAGTTTTTAAAAGTTGACCTGAGAATTCTAGTGATTTTTACTAGTTAAGTCACAAGTTTCATTTATCGCTTCCAGGTAAATAATCTGTCTATAACAAATAAAGACACAGATCATTTAAGATGATTACTACAATGATGAAAATACGTTATTTTCCTAAGAAGCATACGATGTTTGAGAGATTAGTGTGTCTTTAAGCAAGCTTGTTTATAAAGTCACTCCTTAAAAGTGAATGACCTATGTCGATAGAGGTGGCTTACACAGAAGTTGCTGTTTGTCAAAACTGGCTCTGGTGCAGCTGTAGTCCACTTTCAGCTCACACAAGTATGTGAGCCAGCCCAGAAAGAGCCTCAGGTTTTTCCTCCCCTACCAACAACCCTCAGGCCATAGATAGAGCTAAGGACATACTTACCTGCCTTCCTTGTGCTCTCTGGTCCTTCTCTGACAAAATCCCCCATGGCACCATTTCTGTAGCACAACAAATCACTCCTGGCCTCTTCTGCCAAGTGACAAATCCTAGCCAATACTGGGCAGACTGGTCACACTGTCCATTGGCATCCCATAGCCAAGAGTTCAATCTCTCCTAGTGCCCAGTAGCACATGGAAGTGGTTCTTCAAACAGTTCTCTACTGCAGAAAGCAGGGCCTCACTCCAAAGCTCTAAGCTCTGGGCTGAAACTCTTGAATTGTGTTGTGCTTGCCACACAACAGATCCTCTAGCACTACTGGGTGGCCTGGGCCATATGGTCTGAGTGGTGGGGCATGGACCAGAGCAGAGGTCTCCCTTGCACTGGGTTCCACTCAAAATAGGCAGATGGCTGGGCTCGGTGGCTCAGTTTGTAATCCCAGCACTCTGGGAGGCCGAGTCAAGGGGATTGCCTGAGCCCGCAGGTTTGAGACCAGCCGGGGTAACTTGGCGAGACCTCGTCTCTACAATAAATAAAAAAAAAATTGCCGGGCATGGTAGGGCACTCCTGTAGTTCCAGCTCCTTGGAAGGCTAAGGCGGAGGGATCGACAGAGCCCAGTAGATTGATGCTGGGGTGGCTGTGAGCGTGCCACTGTACTCCAGCCTGGGCGACAGAGTGATACTCCAACTCAAAAAAAAAAACAAACAAAAACCAGGCAGATGTTCAAGTCACCGGCTAGATGGATGGAACGGTAGTCCCAAGCATGGTATATGTTTCTTCCACATCCACGAGGTAGGGGTCCAAGATGGAATATCTTAACCTTTATCATAAGGTGGATGACCTGGCTTGTCCAGAACATTATACCCCTTAAAACTTTGCAATGCGATCAGCCACTCTAACTTTTTAAGGTTTATCCTCTTTGGCACCCTGTTTCTTAGTAAGGAACCCAGATTACTTGCCACTTCCTGCTTACCAAGCATCATCAGCACTATGTCATCAAAATAGAGGACCAGCATGACGCTCTGTAGAAAGTCAGTGCATCAAGGTCCCAGGAAGCCTAATTTTTAAATGCATTATGCAGATCAAATGGAAAACAATTTGTGACATGTACTGCATATAATTTTATATCTTATTTTTCATCTGGTATTATTTTATAAGCAGTTTCTCTTGCCATTAAACATTCTTTAAAAAATAATTGTAAACACTCATATAATATTTCATTATATATTTTTTATCTTTATCTTTTTAGTCGGAGTCTCATTGTTAACCAGGCTGGAATGCAGTGGCACACACACAGCCACTGCAGCCTCAAGTAGCTGAAAGCACAGATGTGTGCCGCCACATCCGGCTACAAGTTTGCCCAGACTGGTCTCGAATCCCTGGGCTCAGGTAATCCTCTCGCCTCTGGCTCTCAAAGTGCTGGGATTACAGGTGTGAGCCACTGCCCCTGGGCTATATTGTTATATGGTATTCATTGAATTGCTATCTGGTTAGTTGGCTATTTGGATTTTTTTAAATGTTTGCTATTGTAATATATGTTGTGATTAAATTTTTATATATAATTCTGTTTCATCTTTATCTCTTAAAATAAATTTCTAGACACGAAATTATTGAACTTAGAGTATAACAATGTTTAAGATCCTGGATTCATACTAATGAATTGTTCTCAAGAATTTGTGGTGCTGATTTATATCCAACAAGCTATGTTTTAGAGGGGCCATTCCCCAAGCTCTGGCCAGCACTGATATCAGTATCTCTTTTAATTTTTGCAAATTTAAATGTTAAAGCATCTATTATTGTTTTTAAATATACCATTATTTATTTTATTGTTATATAGAGTCGAACATAATCATCTTCTATATTATTCCATGTTTTTATAGGTATTAAATCCTTGTCATCTTTAACTTGACACCATGTTCTACTCAACTTAACACTATAACTTGTTATCATGTTTTCAGCAAAAATGAGAATGTCTCCCTTTTCATCTGGGGATCTAGAACTTGAATGTACACACAGACCTAATGTTTAACTAGCCAAATTTTTAACTATTTTTATAGTCTTCTCTAAACTCTTTTCGAGTTTTTACTGTTTCTCTTCAACTATAGAAATGGAAATTGAATGGGACTACATGCAGCAACATGAATGAATCACACATGGTGTTGAGGGAAAGAGGCTAGTCAAAAAAGTGTGTGTACTATATTTACAATCATGTGTGGTGGAACAACAGGTCTGTGTTCTGAGAAATGCATCATTAGGCTATTTCACACAAAGAGTTTTTTTGTGTGAACATCATGGTATGAATTTACCCAAACCTAAAAGATCTAGCCTACTACATATCTAGGCTGTATGGTATAACCTACTGTTCCTAGGCTACAAGCCTGCACAGCATATTACTGTGCTGAATAATACAGGCAAGTATAACACAATGTAAAGTATTTGTGTACCTAAACATAGAAAAGGAAGGGTACAAATATGGTATCACAATCTTCTGGGACCACTGCTGTATATGGGATCCCTCATTGACCGAAGTATCAATATGTGGCCCATGACTGACTGTTTACGATGTTCCATTGACATGAAATTCAAAAGCAAGCAAAACTAATCTGTAGTAAGAAGTAAAAATAGTGGTTGTCTTGGGCTGGGGGAATATTGGCTGGAAGGAATACAAGGAAGATTTCTGGAATGCTTGTCATTTGAGCTGGGGGAGGAGGCAAGTTCATTCATAGTGTATACACATATTAAAATTCATCAAGTAAGATTTGTACACTCTACAGTATATATGATATAACTCAATGGAAATTTAATTAAAAGGGAATAGTGTGCTTTAATACTAGTCTTCTATTATGTGAATACTAAAGAATTTTATGTTTTTTATTTTCTATTTATTCTTTATTTCTTCCTATTTAGTTCGATTTGCATGTCTCTATGTTGTAACAACATTTGTATGACTGCATAATCTCAAATCAATTGTGTATTACTTTAATTCTGGTGTTATTTCCTGGTTGAAGTTCAAGAAAGATCATTTCTAACTAGAGTCTTTAGGAGTAACAAGGATAAAGACCTACACAGTAAACATTTTTGTAGACTTTTTTATCCCAATAAGGTCAAAGGTATTACAGTACATCTCATATATATTTACACATATATACGTGTACATTTGTCCATGTCTTAAATTAGTTTAGCATCAGTAATTCCTAATGTAGACATGCTGGAGACAGGCAATTTAGTATTAATTATACTGGATGCTGATACAATTAACAAGATTTGTAAATTCACCAAATAGTTTATGAAGTAAGCTGCCTCAAGACAATAAGAAAGCAAGACTGAGAATCTTCATATCTCTGTAATTATAACTACCTAATTTATGGTTTTTAAGAACTCTGTATTTTTAATATCTTTCTCACCTATTATATATGTGGTTTCCTCCCTCCCTCCAAAAAAAAATAATAAATGGTGATAATTTACTGTTTCATCCTATTTATTTTGTCAAGCAAGAAATTATCGTGCATTACTTCTTTTGTCAAAGGAATCTTAGTCCATGTTAATACAGCTGGCATACCAGAAAAACAACTCACATAAAATATACTAAATATTTTAAAGGAATTGTAAATGATTTTTTTTCTTTTCTTTTTTTCTTTTTTTGCACACAAAGCTCCAAAGACTATCATTCTGATTATAGTTCCCAGGCTTGGATGAAATCAACATATTGAAATATCTGATACTTTTTATGAAACTGTAGACTATAATTATATATTCTTCTTGTAACACTTCCTATGAGCAAATCCCACAAGCCGTTTGGGAAAACTTTTGTTTTCTTCCACTAAATATTTGAAAATTGTCAATTTTAAAATGCTTGCAAGGGGACTTATTATGAGGCATTTAAATATGTTGGGTATTGAGTAAGCCAGTGGGAAATTGTTCCAAGTTTACCTTTATTACTTTGCATGTCTAAGTATAGACCTTTTCCTCTATAACCCTCGTTAAATCTCAAACTAATCTATAAATGTAATAGAAATGTAATCAGAATCCCTTTGGGGATTTTTGAAAACTGAAAAAAAATTTTAAAGTTCAACTAAAATAATACATGCTCAAGAAGTGAATAATGTTTAGATGAAAGAAGTATAAGGTAGAAGTTTGCCCTATCAGACGCTGATACAAAACTGCAATTTCCAGCACCATTTATTAAAGACTTCCTATGGTCTTTTGGCTGCTGAATGCAGCAGCAGTGACCACTGTGAGTCCCAATAAAGTGGACCAGCCAGTCACCTGTGGGTAGGTTGCTGTATCTCTCATAAAAGAGAAGCAGTTTGTTTCCACTGGAATATTCACAGGCATTCTGTATTTGACTTGCTTTCCATGCTGATTCTGCCAGTACCACTATCACGGTTTGCTGAAGACTATTCTTTATCATGGTATGTGTTAGGCACTGTTCCAGGTATTGGTAACAGAGTAGTGAAGAAGGTTGCTTCTCTGCTGAAGCTTAAATTCTATTAGAAGGGACAAACAATAACTAAGTAAGCCAACAAATAATATAATTTTAAGTAGTGGTAAATGCTATGAGGAAAAGACAACAATTATACATTAGAAAATGATGTGGCATATAGATATGAAGGTTAGGAGAGATTCTAAGTGGAATCAATATTTCAGTGGAAAACTGAATGATAAGAAGTCAGATATGGGAAAAATTGGCAATGAGAATTTCAGGAATAATGAAAAGTCAGTTAAGGAACAGAAGTAAACATCAGTTTGGCATAGTCAAGGAATGGAGAAGGCCAATGAGAAGGAGCATAGGATGGATGGATGATGTGCTATGACATCACAGACATAGAAAGGGACAAGCACATGGAGGATGTAATATGCTATGGTTTCAAAAAGTAATTAAAAAGCATACATTAGAGCCATTGGAAAGTTTTCATTTATAAGATAGTGTGATCTGAGACTAAATGAAGCAGAAGACAAGTGAGTCTTCTGGAATACATCAAAATCAATGAGAGGACTTGTTAAAACAGATTGCTGGCCCCTACCCCTAGAATACCTGATTCAATATTTCATGTATTTCTTGCAACTTCTTAGGTGGTGCTGATGCTGCCAGTCCAGAGATTACACTTGGAGAGCCATTGGCCTGGCACGGTATTCTTGGTGATGGACAATAATGTCTTCTACAAGGGCAGTAGCGAAGAGAAGTAAACAAATGTGTTATACATTTTGAAGGTAAAGATAATAGAACTTTCTTAGTGATTCGAGGTGGAAATAGTAAAAAAGAAAGGAATAGGTAACTCCCCAAATTTGACTTGAATTGAAAGAAGCCTGGCAATGCCAATCACCAAGACAGGAACGATGGGGTGGGAGTTTATGTTGGGACATTAAATCTATAATTTGAAGGGTTTGTTTGTTTGTTTATTTGTTTGTTTCACTTTTGGTATTGCATTATACAAATAGAAATAACAAGCAGAGTGGAGTTTTATAAGTCTGCAAGTCAGGTGAGATGCTGGAGCTGAAAATACAAGTCTGTGTGTCATCAGCATATAGATAAGGCAGAATGAAAATGCAGGAAAAATAAAGTGGATCAGCAAAACGGGTTCCAATGCAAGCTCTGAAGCACTCCAGCATTTTTCTGGAGTGCAAAAGAGAGCAAAGGGAACAGAAAAATTGACCCTCAAAGCAGGAGGGGCACCAGGAGAGTGTGGTACCATACAACACAAGTAGGGGGGAAGGTGATCCAAGAAGGAGGAAGTATGAGAATGCCAGGCTGCAAATCGAGGAAGTCGAGGGCTGAGGAACAACCAGTGTGCTTGGCAGCACAAAAGCCATTGGTTACCCTGACAAACATGGTTTCAATGACCTGAAAGTTTCAGAGGCTTGCTTGTAGTGGGTTGAGAAGTGAAGGAGCAGGAGAAACCAGAAGCAGAGAATGTGGGCCGCTCATCAGAGAAGGGTGGTTTTTGGAAAGACAAAGATGAACAAGACAGGGAGTTGGTGGAGGGATGGGCCCATCAAGGGAAGGGGCTTGATTGTCTGGTGGGGCTTTCAACTTTAGGGATTCCACATCTAGAGTACACACTGACAGGCAAGACTACATCTCTGCTGCACAGGACACCGGGGATCGTGGCGGCAACCAAGTCCTTGCAATAGTGTTGGCAGGTTAGGGTCAGCATAATTTCTCAGGAGTCATGGGAAAATTTTGTAGCTGTTAAAACCCAACGCCTATAGCAGTCTACAAGCAAAGCTGTTAGAACAGTACCAGCAGACTATATCCTTTTTCTCCGGATGCTTGTATTGAGGGCTGATCACCATGCAGGGGCATATCTGGAGAATCCCTTGGAGCATGTGCACTGATCACCAAGATGGCTGTTATCCACTTTGGCCTTCACTATAGGCTCATTAATTTACTAAATGACATACTCTCCAGCACTTGGGTGGCACCCCAAATCCCAAAAGTGCTCACCCATTTTCTAGAAAAGTTCACCCCCTTAATAGAATATTCCACCCCGTCATTACTGAAGCTCACACACACACACACAGAAACACAAGTCAAGGACCCCCACCACGACACTCCTTCATGTTTGCCTGCATTTCACCCTAAAGTGTGTGCTATCCTGCTGCTTTTACTTTTAATAAACTTGCTACTGCTTGGCTACTTTTGACTTGCTCTGAAATTCCTTTCTGCAGCAAAGTCAAGAATCCAGCACCGACCTCACCCATCACTAGTGATAGACTTTCGTGGCTCTGCACTCACCGGGTGACTCCACAGTAACACTTCAGCAGTGAGAGCTGTTGCCAGGGGCAGGAACTGGGACAGTCACTTCCTTGTAATAGGAGCAAGCAGAATGTGGCAGCACACAGCCTTTCTGGCTTCCCACTGGAAGATAGACTTGCTCTTCCAGCCCTACTGATAAGTCACTGAATAAAATAGAACATTAGTTAAATGCCATTATCACTGTCAAGGAAATTGGGAAGCCAAAAGAATAAAGGAATTGGTTAGGAATGAGAACTAAAAATAAAATCCTAAGCCCCTCAACCATTGAATGAATGGACCACATCTTTGCCAAGAGGACCCCAGAGAAACTTTAAAAACTGAGTTCCTGGCCATGACAGGCCAGCAGGTTGGACAGGCCTTGCTGTAACTTCTCCCTTTTGCTTTTTAGACTCAACTGACCAGCCTTAATGTTAAAATAGAAATTATGAGACTGACAGAATGGACTCTTTGTGACAATTAGATATCAAATTATAAACAGGACCTAAGGCCATGCCAGGCAGAGGTTAAGTCACATAGCCTAAAGAATAAACTATGTGCTCACTGCTGCAAGGCTTTTCTTTTTCTCTAGCAGCTAACCAAGCACTGGCCTGGAGATAAGCAATACTGAAACAATTGCAGCCCATCCGCCACCACGTGGTGACTCCACAAGGTGACTGACTGACCATCCACACCTGTTCTACAAGCCAAAACTACAGCTTTGATTGACAAGAGAATGATTTCAGTAATTCTCTCCTGATAAGAGACTGCCAGCCATGGACTGGTTCTGGCCAGTTTACAGAGGCTGAGGACTGAGTGCCCTTGTGTCCTCTGCTTCACCTTTTGATTTGTAGAGCCTAATTGTAATACGTTTAAATGTTGTCTCCGCCCCACATTGAACAGAGGACATAGGTAACTTGCATGTATATTCAGAAAGCATGTGTTAAGGCCCCCCTCATAAATAATCTATTGAATATTTATATTTTTCCAACCCATAAAGCTTCCATTCCCGTCTCACCCTTTCTTGGAGGTGCTTGTATGTTTCCCAGGCTTCAGGATGGCCAGCCTGCAGGTTGTAACCCTTTATAAGAAATAAAGTCTCCTGGGCCAGGCATGGTAGCTCAAGCCCATAATCTCAGCACTTTGGGAGGTCGAGGTGAGAGGATTGCCTGAACCCACAAGTTCGAGACTAGCCTGGGCAACTTGGCGAGACCTCATCTCTACAATAAATCTAAAAATTAGCCAGGAATGGTGGTGCGTGCCTGTAGTCCCAGCTACTTGGAAGGCTGAGGCGAAAGGGTCACCTAAGCCCAGCAGGTCGAGTCTGCAGTGGCGGTGTGCGTGCCACTGCACTTCAGTCTGGCCACACAGTGAGACTCCAACTAAAAAAAAAAAAAAGAAGAAGAAAATCTTCTTTCTAATTTATAAATTGTGTAATTTTCATTTGACAAGAGGTAGGAGAGAGGAGAGAATAGAAGATCACTAACAAGAAGAGGTAAAGTCACTTAAACCTGAACATATACAGTGATTTTTGGAACTGGTAGACAAACTTGTTTTAATACATAATACAATAAGAATGGTTTTAGTGGCATAGAGAAAAAACAGATTCCTTTATAATGTATGTTATATAAATAATCAACTTAGAATGTGTTGGTGTCAAATTTTTTTTTATTTCTTCCATCCCGGGGAATAAGTTTTTTTTTGAAAGGCCCCTTCATGCCATGTTTCTTAACTCTTCCATGATTTGTGATTTCATTAGTTAATCTGTGCAGAGAATTTAAGCATCTAATCAAGGTGGCAAGAATTATGCACTTTAATTTAAAACATTTCAACACTCAATTTGGTATTCAAGATAAACCAAATGGCCTGGGATTCAGATGTTTTAATAAATTTTGTGTTTTTACACTATTAGCCATCTGCTCTTGCAGCAGACAAATTGATAATCCAGAAATATGTGTACATCAAATATTCATGGAAACTGAATAGAAATATATTTTTTAGTAAAAAAAAAAAATTATACCTCAAACTATGCTACAGCATACAAATCTACTGCATTTTTTTGTTAGGTTAGTGTTTGTTAAGGGGACAATTTACCCTATTTACTTTGTTTTAGATGTAACCTATGTATGCTGATGGGTTTGCGTGATCTGTTCAAAATGTTATCTATTCTCCCTCTATTCTTCCTCTATTCAAAATGTTATCTATTCTCCCTCTATTCTCCTAGGAGCTAGGAGGGCATTTACAGTTAAATATAATTTTTATTCATGAGCTCGCTTGGTCTTTCTTATTCTTTTGCCTTAGATCTTTTTGTGTGTGACTGGTTCAGAGGTTCGGTCTTGATAAGCATGCAAAAGTTTGGATGTTTATTTAAACCTCTTGCATCTGCAAAAATTTGGCCAGAATCTTTTGAGAGCAGCATTTTTGGAAGTTTGCCGATGCCTCTGGCTTTCATTCATATTGGCAGTCCTAGGCAAATTGTCTTGTGGCATTTCGTCACCTCTGCTTTGAGCCCTGGAAGCAAAGGCGAGAAGGCACTGTGTAAACATTCCTATTTTGAGAGATAAAGGAAATACTGTATTTTACATCAGCTTAATGTGAGATCAGTGGGTTTCCAGGAATGAAGGAAAAGCTACACCTGTTTCAGATTGAGACACTGAATCATTATAAAGTTTGAAGAACACTAATGCTTTTAAGTTGTAAATTTTAGTGTTAATAACTTTAATCCTTTAAATTAAAAAGTATTTTTTAGTATTTATACCTCACTTTATATTAATCTGATTTTTTTTTTTTTTGCTGTTTATTCGTCTATCTGGGTTAAACATTGGAGATCCAGTCATAGAAAACTTGTGTAAATAACTAACTCAGGAAGGAGAGTTTCTCTGTGAAGACTCCTGTCTTCCCTTTCCACTGAGCCTTGTATTTTTTCTAGGCTCCCATGGCATCAGATTCATTATTCAACAAATATCTAGTGAACATTTTGTCAGTAGGTATTGCCACAAAGAAGACCATTACAATGATAAAACTTCAATGACATACAACAATGAGGATCTATTTCTCATTTTATTTTATTTTACCTTATTTTAAGATATGGGGTACAATTCTGGATTAGGTAGTTAAGTGTTCATTGTACAGGTAAAGATTGGGCTTCCCTTTGGTCCCTGCTTCACCTGGTTTGAGATGAGGCACCCTTATTGATGCTACGTGCCCCCCATCTTTCCTCCCCTGTCAGCGCCCTGCTACTGCCAAACCCTTTCTTATAGTGTTATGATAAATGTTCAGGGTCCGCTTATGAGTGAGAACATGTGGTACTCAGTTTTTTTGCTTCTGTGATAGATCATTGAGTGTGATAGACTCTAAATCCATCCAAGTTGTGAAATCTATATTTTGTCCTTCTTTATGGCTACATAATATTCCATCATGTATATGCACCACGTTTTTTTATCCAGTCCACTTTCAATGGGTAGCACAGTTGTTTCATGATTTTGCTATTGTGAATAGTGCAGTAATAAACATGAGCTTGCAGATATCTCTTTTATAGAATGATTTGAGTTCCTCCAGGTATATTCCCAGAAGGAAGATAGCTAGGTTGTTTGGAGGATCGATTTTTAAATCTTTTAGGAATCACCACACTGTTTTCCACAGAGGTTGAATTAATTTACACTCTCACCAACAGTGTAGAAGCATTCTCTTTCCCCCTCATCCTCTCAAGTACCTGTTGTTGAGTTATTGATGATGGCAATCCTTCCTGGAGTTAGGTGCTAGCTCAGTGTGGTTTTAATTTGCATTTTTTTGATGATTACTGAGGCTGAGCATTTTTTTCATGTGTCTTTTGGCTGCTCATACATCTTCTTTTGAGAAGTATCTCCTTATATTGTTTGCCCACCTTTTAACAGCGCTGTTTGTTTTTTCCTTTCGGCACGTTTGAGTTCCTTGTAGATCCTGGATGGTAGGCCTTTGTCAGATACATAGTTGGCAAATATTTTTTCCCGATTCTGTGAACTGTCTTCTTGCTCTCTTGATGGTTTCTTTTGCTTTGCAGAAGCTTTTCAGTTCGATGAGGTCCCACTTATCTATCTTATCTCTTATGGCATTTACTTTTGGGGATTTGATCAAGAATTAGTTGCCTACTCCAATGTGCATAAAAGTGATTCCTACGTTTTCTTATGGAATTCTTATAGTTTGAGGTTTTATGTTTAGGTCTTTGATCCATCTAAAGTTGTTTTTTGCATATGGTGATAGAAAGGGGCCTTGTTTCAATTTTCTGCATGTGGTCAGTCAGTTTTCTCAGCATCAGTTACTAAATAAGTTCTCCTTTTCCGAGTGGTTGTTGGTGGAGGCTTTTTTGAGGATCTAATTCTTATTAACTTGTCTGCCAGTTAGGCAGGTGTTGGCGGATCAAAGCTTGCGCTACCGAACTTTGTTCTCAACTGGGAAATGGGTTCAGTTCTGCTCCATTTGTTTCTTATCTTCCTCAGGCCTTTGGATCCCCAAAGATTTTATCGTGGCTCTGGTAATAGTGCAAGAAGGGGGGCGGAAACACGAGATGCTCTTACTGTCAGGGCAGGTAAATTGGCTCTCCTGCCTTCATTCTATTAGTCTGAAAAGTCACATGTCACACGGCCACTAAAATCACATGGCCACACTTCCTTGGACTCTGGTTGAGGTGAAGGGAATGAATATCTGTTGAACCATCATCTGGTCTATCAAAGCACCTACTGCTACATGCTAACCTCTTATAAGCTGATAAGAAGGCAATACTTTCTGTCTTTCTCTCCTACTAAACAAGCAAGTACAACGTGCTAAATTAAAAGCAATATAGGTAGGCATTATTCAGAGTTTGGGCTCTTAAGTTAGGCAATCAATGAGTTCTGACTTTTCCATTTATTTAATCAATGATCTTGGAAGAGTTTTTATTCTCTTTGAATCCCAACTTATATAACTATTAATTGAAAGTAATGGGCCGGGTCCAGTGACTCAAGCCTATAATCCCAGCACTTTGGGAGGCCAAGGTGAGAGGATTGCCTGAGTCCAGATCAGCCTGGGCAACTTGGTGAGACCTTGTTTCTACAATAAATTAAAAAATTAGCTGAGTGTGGAGGTGCGCGCTTATAGTTCCAGCGACTTGGAAGGTTGAGGAAGAAGGATCGCCTAAGCCCAGCAGGTTGAGGCTGCAGTGGCTGTGAACTTGCCAATGCACTCCAGCCTGGGTGACAGAGTAAGACTCTAACTACAAAAAAAAAAAAAAGAAAAGAAAGTGACAGTGAAGTACTTATACCAGAACTTTCTTACAGAGATTAAACAGATAGTGTTTGTAAAATGTTTAATCAGAGTCTGGTATGATGTAAATGCTTGATAAACAGACTCTATCATTATTATCACCCCAAAGGGCACCCCAAAGGGCTAGGGAAGAGTCATCTTGCTTCAGGGGTGGTGGAAAGAACCTCGAGTGAACTCTACCCTAGCGTCCACATGAGTTGATTGACCTATCTGTCTTCCCAGCTGAGCAGTGAGTGCCTCACTATCCAGCCCTCCCTCCCTGGCTGCAGGCACGTGGCTGACGCTCACAGCACATTCAGAATAAGCCACCAAATCCAGTTCTGCCTTGTGCTCTCTACAGCATTGCTGTTACCACTTGCCATGGTGAAGGGTCAGTTTGTTAGTTTTTTTAATCATTGTTCCAAGCATTTTAGACCAGCATTTTTCATCTCTACTCTGCTCACTGAGGCAGATCCACTGATCACACCCTTGAATTCGTAGCCATGTCAAAATTGCCATAAAAGTATCTAAATATTTACTTGTTATTTCTATACTTAGGTCTTTGTGAATTGGTAAAATCAGTTTGCTGACCAGCACCTGCTCACAGACTCCGCCCCTCCTTGAATACTTTGAATGTACTGTTGTTTATTTTGTGAGTTTCCTCATTACACAGTCTGATGGAAAATCCTTGCCAAGTAAAGCAGGACGATAAGGACGTACAACCTCCCAGACATCCACATCCCAGAGAACCATCATTTATTTTACTGATTGTTTCCTCTCAGATCATTTGTCTTTTGCTCTTTCTCTGCAGTCTGGGTTTTCTGTAGGGCACAACAGAAGCTCTCTGGGTGTAGGTATGTAGAAGTCCTGAGTTGTGACAACTCCAGAGAATTTTCCAGCGGCATTCAGGTGGCTTCTGAGAATGCTTCGAGCTCTGACATCTTTCCAACATGAGACCATCAACCACTAGGAAAACAACTTGGCCTGCACCAGAAGTGTTGTGAGTACCTTCTCAGAGGCCCCCAGGACTGTCCATAAAATTCACTGAGAATCTAGACAAGAGCTACTGCTCAAGCATCAAGTATTTACAGGTCTCAAGAGGCTCACTGCATGACCTAAGTGCATTTTCCCAGTGATCGTCAGCATCTGCTCTTCCTAATTAGCCCAAGCATGGAGTGTACCTTAGTCTGTTTTGTGTGGCTATAAAAGAATACTTGAGGTTGGGTAATTACAGAGTAAAGAGGTCTACTTGGCTCATGGCTGTGAAGGCTGTACAAGAAACATGGCACCAGCATTTGCTTCTGGTGAGGGCCTCAGGAAGCTTCCATCGTGGTGGAGGGCAAAGAGGGAACAAGAGAGAGTTGGGAGGAAGGCGCTAAACTCTTTTTAACAAGTGATCTCAGGGGCACTAATAGACTGAGAACTCACTCACCCCTGAGGAAGGGCCCTAATCTGTTAATGAGGGATCCATCCCTGTGACCCAAACACCTCCCACTAGGCCCAATGTCCAACATTAGGAATCACATTTCAACATGAGATTTGGAGGAGACAAATATCCAAACTATATCAGAGTTTGATTCAGGCCCTTAAAAAAATGGGAACTTCACCCTAAAACAAGTGTCCACAACCCAGCAGAGGGAGAACGTGCTGAGACCTTTTGAAACCACCGAGTTTCAAGTAGCCATTCAAATCCAAGGTTTGTATTTCTTATATCGTGGCTTGGGTTCAGTTCTCTCCTAGCTTCTTGTATCACCCTTGATTGGAAACACTCCAAACCTTCTTTAGCAAGCACTCTTTAAACAAATAACCAACTAAACAAAGTAATGCTTAAAGCATAGAGTTTCTACTAAAAAAAGAGTCATCCTCCTCAAGGAATTCTAAATGGCTGAAAAGCAGAGGTCAAACTCCTTAATCCTTAAGCTACCTTCCTCATATCTGTCCTCCGCTGAGACACACCCTGATAGGCAACAGGACTAAATGACTAGAGGTTCTCATGTATAAGTCCCATATTCCTACCCACTGTGTTTGTTTGTTGAGCACTTCCACTATCCATCTCCATATGCACAAAGTCAACCAATGCTGTATCATCCCTGATTCGTGTCCTGTATCAAACCTTATTGATATTCCAGGATATGATGCCTTGCACATAGTAGGTGTTCATTAAGTGTTTGTAGATTGAAGATAATTAAATAAAAGCTCATCTTTTCAGAATCAGGCAGTGTCACTTTGTTGTTCAGTTTAGTCAATCAAAATTTAGGTTACTAACCTATAGAAGATTTTTATATAATGAAGATTTTACAAAGTTAACAAGTGACTTTGGAAATTATGGTACAAAAGGGATTAAATAAATGAAATGAGTGAATGATAGATTTTGACCTGTTGTGTATGTGACCGGAGTTGGGGTGTTTTACTTCACTTTCTATTACACCTGGAAGGTGTTTTCCTAAAGAGGTATGATTTCTCCTTTCTTTGTACCTGTCTCAATTCTAACATAGTCATTTCACTGAAACACCTGATTCTGAAAGAAATTGCTTCTCTTAAAGCATTCATAGCAAGTTTCCACATCATACTGAAGATGAATGGTTGCCAAGTTGATAAAATAAAAGTCTAGACAGAAAGATCTACTTTCTAGAATCATAAAAGCAGCAGGAAGCTTAGAGAGATGTATTTCAACTTACACCTTATTTACAGATAAAAACCCAGGGGTGCAACACAATCCCGCCACAGGGTTCCTGGTTAGCTGGTAGTGGAGGCAGGCCTGGAACTTGGCTAAGTTACTCAATTTCACTAAAATTTTCTTCCTCATAGACTCTGCATAGGTGATGCTTTTCTCTTTTATTGTGCCTCAGCCCGGGAGTCACATGATTTTGGATTGTCCCAATATTGGGGATGTTAACTTGAGTCCATTGGGGTTATGGTGGTATCCACCTGGTTTTTCAACCGTGAGGTTACTATTTGTCGCTTTCTAATTAATAATAAATCAGTTGAGGAATTCGTTGAGGCTCTGTAAGTATCCCTGTTCTTTACTAATCACACATCCATAAGTTTTAGCATCCATTGATGACAGTTGCTTGAATCAATTATTACTATTTTGGTGGCAAAATGGTGAAATTCTAACTCCATCATTTCTTGCCTAAGCTGAACTCTGATGATAGAAGAGTGAATAAGACAAACATTTTGCTTCATGGAATTTATGCAGTTTATTTAGTTTCTCAACAAATATTTTATTTATATCCCAGGAACGTGCCTAAGCATGAGTATGGTGGACAAGCAGACCTCACACTCCCTCTCTCTATGCCAAAGATAAGGCATTCAACACAAAGCAAATCATAAAAAAGTGTGCAACATCTGCCCAAAATGCTAAGGAATCATATGACTAGGATGTTGGGGAGACTGTTTAATGGCCATAAATAGTGTTTAATTTGAGACATGAAGGAACAGGCATTTGATAATGAGGGAACTGGGGATGAAAAGGCACATTCCAGGCAAAAGGACCCCTGTGGAAAGCGGTTGGAAATGGTGGCTTTGAGAGAGGCCACCAGCATCGCCACCTTCTTATTCAGTGTGCCTGGTCACAAAGGACTTCCTTCCAGCATCCCTCCCAACACCCACCCCCATCAACCCTCATTCAGAACTGAAGGCCACTTGTCACCAAGGAGAAGACACCACTGGTCAGTCGGCCTTTCTGAAGGAAAACATTGCTTGTCTCCTGACCCTGCAACCCAGATAGACCCATCAGAGAAAAGTACTGATGTCTTGGAAGAAGAAAACAAAAGATTTCCCTAGAGGTATCTTGTTTAGACTTCAGCATCCCGTGAATTTTGCTCTGGGACCTCAGGCTCTGAGAACATGCAACATTGAAGATATGCAACCAGAATCCCACCTGGGCCTCCACAGCTTTGCAGGGGGGTGAATCCCACTAGTTTTCTCTCAAGGTTGCTGGGAGGGTTGTGTGTGATTACCTCAGCTCAGTACCTGTGCCTGACTCAGAATGATACAAAGACCCACTAATGTCCGTCCATATTGTCATACCCCCTAGAGAAGGGCATAGAAAGGGCTCAAGCACTCCTGCACATTCTGAGCACATCACTAAGAGTCCCCTTATCTCCTATGCATTCCCAGTAAGCAGCTTCACGGGATCCTTGACTTCCCTATAGTCTATGCCCAATCTACTGAAAGATGCAAATTCCCATTTACTCCCTTTTTCTGAGTGGTTATAAGTTTGGATAATATAGTAGCGATGTAATCATAAGCCTTGTGATTTGTATCACTTTTGTATCAATATAATCATAAATTTTGTGATTGGTATAACTTTTGCGTAATGCATGATGTCTTAGACCTTGTAAACTCCCTTTACTCTATGGCAAGCTTGATTAAAGCTTCTGCCGGGCCCTACTGCTAAAAGCTATGAGATACCTCTGGTACCTGGCACCAGGAAGTCTGGACCAAAAAATGTCACTATCGATAAATGCATGCAGCTAAAACTCAAGTTCTAGACAATGCTCTGCTGGTCACGTGGCTAATGTATAGGTACTAACAACTGTGGGCTTATAAAAGTGAACTGTAAAAGCCTGGAGGGTGAGCAGAACCATTTAGAAAGACCTGAGTCTGGCTCTGCTCTCTGGATTCGAATTCAGAAATAAACTTCTTTCTACCAGTTCCCTGTCTCTTTGATTTATTGGTATCAAGGGGAGCAGCCAAACGTTATTTGGACCATAACAGAACTCATAGAGGCAGTTGAACAGTGGTTGCCAGGGGGTGGAGGAAATGTGGAGATATTCGTCTAAAGGCACAAAATTTTAGTAATAAGATGAATAAGTTCTGGGGATCTAATATATAGCATGGTGACTATAGTTAATAATACTGTATTGTTTATGTGAAACTTGCTAAGAGCAGATCTTAAATATCCTCACCACACATATACACACATACACATGGTAAATTATGTATGGTAAAGGCTGTGTTAATTGATTTGATTGTGGTAATCATTACACGATGTAAAAATAGATCATCTCATCACTTTGTACTCCTTGAATATCTACAATTTTTATTTGTCGAGTATCCTCCAAAAAAATCTGGAAATTATTTAATTAATAACAAAAATATTTGCCCTTCAAAGGATACCATCAACACAGTGAAAAGACAACCCACAAAATAGGTGAAAATACTTGGAAACCATATGTCTGATATGGGACTTGTATCCAAAATATATAAAGAATCCTCTTATAACTCAATAATAAAAAGATAATCTAAGTTAAAAATGGACACACTAAGAATAGCATAAAATTACATCAACATAATAAAGTCCCTATATGAAAAGTCCATAGCTAATATTTTGAATGGTGATAAACTAAATGCTTTTTTGTAAGTTTGGGAATACAACAAGGATGCCCACTCATGCCCACTTATATTCAACATAATACTGAAAGTACTAGTTAAAACAATTAGGCAAGAAAAACAAAATGCATCCAAATTTAAAAGGAAAAAGTAAAACTATCACAGGTGACATGTTCTTATATATAGAAAACCCTAACAATTCCATACACATACAAAAAACCTTTAGAAATAATAAATTCAACAGAGTTGCAATATACATAATTAACATACAAAAATCAGCTGTGTTTTGGCCAGGTGCAGTGACCCATGCCTGTAATTCCAGCTCTTTGGGAAGCTGAGGCAGGAGGATTGCTTGAGGCCAGGAGTTTGACACCAGCTTGAGCAGCAACATAGTGAGGGGCCATTGCCTTGCTACACCCTGGTGTGGCTGTATGCTCTTTGAGCTATGGCTGTTGCCATGCTGCCTGGCTTTGGCCCCTCCCCCACCTTGAGGAGGTGAATCTTCTCTCTCTCTCTAGTTTACTTTTAAATAAACTACATGTCATCACTCTGGGGGTTGTACCCCAATGACAAAGGAGGTGGAACACACCATCTCCGAACTCTCTGTTTCCTGGCCCATGCACCAAGAAATGTTGTGAGAAAACAGAGAGACCGTGACACTGAAGCTATCTTAGGAAGCAACATTTTATTAGCACTGGCGCAACTCAGTGGGCTAATGCTCCAAGGCTGAGCTACCTGGAGAAAGAGGAGAGGGGTTTTATATATCAGTTTAGGTAAGGGAGGGGATCGGGTTGTATGGCTATGCATTTTTCTTTGGAATTTGCAAAGTTGTATTTGGCAAAACCAGATTTTCAAAGAACAAATTGTTTCCAGGATATACTTGACAAACAGGGATTATAAACCGATAACTTCACAAAGAGAAGATATGGGAGAAAGGTTGTGAATTGATTACTATTTTGCACTTACAGGAAAGCAGCTTGTGGCTATTTGGTTTTCTCACATCCCATGTCTAGCAGGTTGGAGCACGCAGGTTGATTTTTAAAAAGGCATAATTTTAACTGTTTTCAGCCCCTCTCTTCCACAGAATTGCCAAAACAATCTTGAAAAAGAATAACAAAGCTGATGGCCTCACACTTCCTGATTTCAAACATATTTAAAAGGTACTGTAAGCAAAACAGTATGGTACTGACATGCAGACCAATGGAACAGAAGATAGTTCCATAAATAGTTCTTACATGTATTCCCACAAGCTGATACAGAAACAGCAAATATAATAATACGGAAATGCAGGTTAGAATACTGAGGGAAATTGAGAATTTCTCAACCTTTCCAAAGGTACTAGGAAACATTGTTCATGAAGGATAAACTTTAACATCCAGATTTGCCACAAGAAAAGAAAACTCAGTCACTTCATTCAAATCTTTATAAACACACTGAGAGACTGAATCCTGCCTTTCAACAGGGCAGCCTGATCTGCTATACATGCAGTGCTTTTGTTAACTGCAGCCCCCGATGCATTTTCTGAATTCTAAAATGCATGTGACTAGGCGGCCCTCAACAGCTGCTCTGTTTTAATCCGCACCCTATGATTTGACATCCAAATAGGTACACTGCATATTGTGTGTGCCCTTCGGCCCTCCCCTTTGGTGCTTTTCAACAGGACCAACTTTGTTTTACATTTGGGACCGGGGTTTATTTTACCATGGTGTGCCGACGCTAACTGCATCTTCTTTGTTTTCCCTGTGGTAGAGAACAAAAAAACAGGATAGACCTGCTCTGTCTCTAACAGAGAAGCCTGGGATTATGTTTATATAGGATGCCCCTCTGGGCGTAAGGAGTCCTTTCTCCAAGCTGGATGTTCAGCATTTAAAATAATCATCATCATCATCATCAACAAGAACAACAACACAGAGACACATGAGCTTTACCTTGCACTTAGTTGGAAAGCGGTCCTTAAAGACAGCACCCTACCTCACACTCCAACTCCTTTGCAAATTAACTTGAAATAGCTATTTTGGGAGTATTTAGCTGGTAGGATTCCCACCCCCCAGAGAATGTTGCTCCCCAAACAATGACATCTCAACCTAAGCAACATTATGAGAAATCTCACTTAGGGAATGGATTTGCACAGCATTATAAGGAAAAGACTGTCATTTTGACTTGCAAGTTCTAGCACTACCAGAATTCTCTTCAAAGAGGCATCGCTGACCATGCAATTTAAAGCAGCTACTCATTCACACTCTAGGCCACCACATTTGTAAATCTATGCAAATAACTTATTAGTATCTAATATTGTTTACTTTTTTACTTTCAGCCTATCCACTCCCTTGCTCTATGCGAGCAGGGGTCTGTATGACTTATCCATCGCTGCAGACTAGTAGGTACTCATTAAACACTGGTTGTGAAAGAGGAGAAATAGACAACTATAGTATCCAGGTACAGTTACATTTGAGTAACAGGAGAACTTTTTAAGAGCTTCCTTTCATGGCTTATCTTGGGACTGGTACTTCATGTGAAATATGTTTGTACTTGGAATAGAAGACAGAAAGATATGCTGTACTTTTCTTTTTCTTTTTTTTAGAGTCAGAGTCTCACTGTGTTGCCCAGAGTAGAGTGCAGTGGCACACTCACAGTCACCGCAGCCTCAACCTGCTGGGCTCTGGTGATCCTTCTGCCTCAGCCTTCCAACTAGCTGGAACCACAAGCATGCGCCACCAAGCCCGTCTCACTTTTTGATGTATTGTAGAGACAAGGTCTTGCATGTTGCCCAGGGCTAGTCTTGAACCCTGGGCTCAGGCGATCCTCTCATCTCCACCTCCCAAAGTGCTGGGATTTTAGGCATGAGCCACTGTGCCTGGCCACGCTATACTTTTCAACAGGCTGTTAGTCATTGCTCAAGAAGAAGGGCATGAGCTTCTCTCACTCCTGAGGACAGTCAGCTTTCTGAGAACTTCTCTTTGCTTCTAGCAAGGCTGCCAGATATGTGTATTTGCACTCTTCAGCCAATTTGAACTCATGTATTCAGCACCAGTGCTCTCTCTGAGACGTGAAGTATACTTTCATTTCCTGATGTGATCACCTCCCTAAACATGACGGGTTCACAGAAATTAGATGCAATCTGTGGTCATCACACTCCAAACTGTTTTACACTTCCTTTGGTCTCAAAGCCTTGCTTCCTTTTATTCCATTCCCAATTCTAGCTCAATTTGTATTTGCTGACACATACTTGGGCTTGGGCAAGGGGATTCTGTCTGCCATGCTAAAACACACCTCAAAACCTCTATGGTGTATCACATGAAAGTGCGACCATCTATGACCCTGTGGGTTTCTTTGGGGGTTCCGTCTCTCAGCTTTTCTCTCCTTTTACAGTACTGTCCTGAGGACGGACTCAAAGCCTTTCCTTGGCTATCTCTTAGCATTTAATAAATACAGAACAGCATGGAGGTGAATGTCCAGACTGGAATCACACACTCGGATTTAGTTCCTGAATATTCCACTTACCAGCTGTGTATTTCTAAGCAAGATCCTTAATCTGTCTGAACTTGCTCTCTCATCTGTAAAATGGGGATAATAATTGTACCTATCTCATACAGTTGAGATGATGATTAATTGTTACAATAAATATAACATGCAACCTAACAAACATAAGAACTCAGTGAAGTCTTACATGATTTGGCCCAATTACCTCCACCAATGTGGGGAAGGGAGGAGTGTGCAGGGGCAAATACAGGAAACAGACATTTCTTTCCTGCACATTACCAACATCCTTCCCTTATTCTAGTTTCTTTTCTAGAAAGCATACCCTTTCTCCAAGTCAGTGACACCAGGAATGACCTCATTCTTCAGGTAAGACTCTGCTCCCTGTACACTTCATTTTAAAGCTACATAATAAATACCCAAAACAAGTCTGACAGTATAGCAACACCCTGATCATAATATAAGTGAATTGCAACATCCTACCCACAGTGTCAGGAGCAACAAGCCTGTTGCTCCTCACACCCTTGAGTCTACAGGGGCAATATCACCACTAAAAGGAAACCAGCAACCAGTCAATCAGTCGACATAAAGGGATCCAGCAGAGTGAGCACCAGTCTCCAGTCACAATTGAGGAAACGCTTTCAAGGCCCACCTAAATCAGTCGCTTAGGCTTCCATACATACTAAGTGAGAGAGCTGAGGCCTGGGCTGGCTTCAAGCAAAATTCTACTGCTGTGCTTACTACCTTTTTAGTTCTTCTTGATGTCCACTTCTGATTCAGATCCTGGAAGGACAGAGGTTGATGCTGGAGACATGCCATTCCAATATTACATTTTCTTTCTAATAGCTGGCATTCAGCACCTGAAATGTGGCAAAGAGACATAGCCTTTACAGAAGTAAAACTTCTTAATGTTACCACTTCTTAAATATTACCAGATGCAGGCTGGGCTTGGTGGCTTAAGCCTATAATCCCAGCACTTCGGGAAGCCAAGGCGAGTGGACTGCCTGATCCCGTGTGTTCGAGACCAGCCCAGGCAACTTGTCGAGACCTCATCTCTACAATTAAAAAAAAAATTAGCGGGGTGTGCCACTGTACTGCACTCTAGCCTGGGCTAGAGTGAGACTCCAACTCAAAATACACACACACACATATATATATATATGTATATATATATTACCAGATGCTTATTTGGAGGATGATATCTCACTTCAGCACTCAAAGACCAACCTCATATCTCAGATGAAGTCCAGTGGAACTGTTATATGAATAGCAGCCTCTTTGCAACTATAAATCATACATACACATCATAACAAACTGAAGAATAGGTATATTTTCACAAGCCACCCTAGGTGACAAAAATACACATACCTTAAACCTCAGCTGGAAAAACACCATAATTATGGCAGCAGCTGATCATACGGAATACAAGAGTTTATGATACATCTTATTTAATCCTTACAACAATCTTATAGGATACTCTTATGACCTCAAATTTTTTTTTTTTTTTGAGTTGGAGTCTCACTCTGTCACCCAGACTGGAGTGCAGTGGCCATTCCCAGCCACCGCAGCCTCGACCTGCTGGGCTCTGGCTATCCTTCCGCCTCAGCCTTCCAAGTAGCTGGAACTACAGGCGCACGCTACCACGCCCGGCTAATTTTTTGATTTATTGTGGAGATGAGGTCTCTCCAAGTTGCCCAGGTGGATCTCAAACCCGCAGGCTCAGGGAATCCACTCACCTCAGCCTCCCAAAGCGAGGGATTACAGGCTGAGCCACTGAGCCCAGCTAAGATGGGTGTTTTTAACCTAGTAAGCAGTCCAGCAATTAGACAAAAATGAAGCATTAAAATATGCATAAAAGTAAGACCTAGAAAAATTTACTTCATTACATTCAAGCCCCTGCTTCTGACTTTTCACTATTTGGTATGTGGCTTGACATTGCAGTCTGAGAACTAGTGGTTGCAGTTGAGCCTACTCGTTGTACCCTGACATCCATTTTCCCCCTTCTTAGTAATTGATCCCTTTATTTTTAAGCTGGTCACTTCACTGCCCAAGACAAAGGTAACATTTCTCTGCTTCCCTTGCAGCTATATGGGAATTGACTAAGTTCTGGCAAAGGAGATGCAAGTGAAAGTTTGGTACGTGACTTCTAAGAAATGCCCTCAAAAGGAGTAAACATGCTCTTCCTCCTCTTCCTCTCTCCTGCTGGCTGGAATGCAGACGTAATGGCTGAGCTCAATCTGCCATTTTGGACCAGATGATAGGAGCTGTGTGCTAAGGAGGGCAGAGCAAGAAAAAGGAAGATGCCTGAGTGTCAGAATCAACCTCTCATGAATTGACTACCTCCAGATCTCTTAATGTGAATGAAAAATAAATTTGTATCTCATTTAAACTTTTTAAGCTTGGAGTTTCTGGTTATGTCCAGTGAGTCTTAATTTTGAATGATCCAATGTTTAAGGGGTAGTGGTTGAAAGTACAACCACTGGAGACTAACAGACCTGAATTCAAGTCCTTGGAAGTAGCCGGGTGCAGTGACACGCACCTGGAGCCCCAGTTACACAGGAGGCTGAGGTGGGAGGATCTCTTGCACCCAGGAGTTTGAGACCAGCCTGAGCCACATAGCCAGAGGCCCATCTCTAAAACAAAAATAAAAAACAAATCCTTGAAAGCTTTTTCTTTCTCATGTCTCTTATTCAATCACAGTCAAGAGTTACGATTTTACCTCTTTATCTCTCTTTTTTCATTTTTTCCAAGTCTGCCACCAGCCCCCAGGCACCACTGTGTTTTTTCTGAGCTTCCACAATAGTCGACCCTGTGGCCACCCAACTTCAATCTTGCTCCTCTACAATGCGTTCTCCACACAGCGCTGTGTGATCTCCTTAAACTATCGCCTGAATCCTGTCCCTTTGCTTAGGGCTCATCAATGGCTTTCCATTGATATTAGGATAAAGACCAACATTCTCAAAAGCCTTCAAGGTGACCCCTTTCTTCTCCTGGCCTATCTGGCTTCCCACCCCTATCCTTCCGTCCACTTCAACTTTACTGACCTTCTTTCGATTCCTGGAATAGGCTGTGCTGTGTACACCACAAGCTTTGCACATACTGGCCCCATTCGCTGAAACTTTCTTCCAGATCCCCTACCTTCCTGACCTAGTTACCTTCTGATCACACCTTAGACCTCCTAAGAGAAACCTTCCCTGATGCTGGTTTTTATCGATCTCCCCACTAGACGAGGTCTGTTCAGGCTTCTGTTCACTACTGTATCCTGGGTCTGGCATACAGCAGATGCTCAAAGAGTGTTTGTTAAATAGATCAGTTGTGAAATTCCCCCACGTCTAGTTGTATGAACTTGACATAACCTCTCCCTGTCTCAGTTTCGTCCTGGGAACATGGAAGTAAGGACAGTGTGTATCTCACACGGCTCCTGAGAGTATTAAATGAGGAAATGCTGGGGATGTGTGCTTAATAGGTGGTAAATGGTGATGTGTGCTTAATATGTGTTAGCCGTCATCATCGCTCTTACCAGCATTAAGGGTCTTCACCAACCAGGTGTGAGCAAGATGGTTGAACAGGAAGGAAATGCATTATTTGAAGAGACAAGGAGACTTCTTATCCTGATCTCCCAGGTTTACAGGGAATAGTGATCATGGCCCAATTGCTATCGTCCATCCGTACGTGCCTCAGGGAGACAGAGAAGGCGCTTGACCGACACACATGTTTATAAACCTGTAGCTGATGTGGAATTCATATTAGACAAAGGCCCAGTAAGATGCATAGATATTAGAGAGACAATAAAACTTAATGGGGAGAAGCTGAGTACATTCATTCAGGATTAAGTTCCATGGAATATAACTGTTTTCTGCTGTCAGAAGAACCTGAATTTTAAAGTGAGCTTTGCCAACCTGGGAAGCCTACCTATCCCCTCTGAACATCAGTTTCCTCATCCATGAAATGGGGAGAATAATATAACTTCTCTGACAGCATTGTGCTAGGGATTCACTGTGAGAATGTCCCGTTGCCTTGAGTGTAGTAAATGCTCAATAAACAGCAGCCAGTAATAGTCCTAGCAAAGACCCTGAGCACTCTCCTATTTGATGAGCCTGCTCCTTTCTGGGGTGATGAAATCAGGCCGGTGTGCCCGGGTGCTGGCAGACAGCATGCAGGACCAGCAGGCGGAGGGTCTGTCCTTAGCAACACCTCATACCCAAGGCAAGCCAGGTGAGGATAAGCCATGTGAGGTCTCTGGGCCTGGGCCATGGCCTGTGCTGGGCAGGAGGAAGGCCATGGCAGGAGCTCATCCCAGCTGGGGCTGGTCTCTGCCCCCTTGAACAGCACTTGTCCCTGTGTTTGTGGCCATTTCTTATCACTCCCCCAACCAAGTTTCATTGCGTCCCAACACTCACTGTCTACCTTCCTCCATTCTGCTTGCCCTTCCTGATCCTACCAGATCGGTAATAAATTCCAACAAAGCTCTCCCTTCTGTCTTTCTAGGTCTCATTCCTGTAGGAAGGAAAGAGAAAAGGGAGAAGGCAGTTGATGAGGATCAAACCTAAAAGAGGCCCGCAGACCTGCTCTGCTACAGGGGACAAGACATCCGCCCCTACATCCCCACTCCCCTACAAAGACTTCTGGGCAAGCAGCCATGGGGATGTCATTTGCAGTTCCCATATTAAAAAAATTATTAAGAATTTCAAGATGGTGACAACAGAGCATAGAACCAAGCCCGGGGTCCTTCTAAGCATAAGATCTTGTGCGACCTCGCAGGTCCCATGTACAGGAAGCTGGTTCTGCCCCGCAAATCCACAATCCTAGTGCAACTGTCAAGAGACACAGCCAGGGAGGTTCCAGCCAGACCATCTCCTGAGCTGTGCTCATGCTTGGAATGACAACGGAAGGAGGGGTGGAGGTGGAGGGTGGGAAGGGATACTCACAGACAAAATTCTTAGAAGGCAGAGATTATGTATGTGCATGCCTATGCCCATCTGCCTGAAGGGCCCAAGACTGAGCCCACTGTGCATGTCACCTTCC
This sequence comes from Tarsius wallacei, assembly GCA_963574415.1. Classification (NCBI taxonomy): domain Eukaryota; kingdom Metazoa; phylum Chordata; class Mammalia; order Primates; family Tarsiidae; genus Tarsius; species Tarsius wallacei. The sequence continues at coordinate 26,995 of CAUYQG010052457.1, forward strand.
CATGTGGGTAGCCTGTCCTTGTGGGCTCCATAGCAGGCTCTGCTGCTTACTGGCTGAGAATGACTGCATTGCCCATGGGATTTTCCTTCCCTACCTGGAATTTTGCTGTCTGTCACCTCCCTTTAGCTCAGCTGACATCATTTTTCTCTGTATACTTCAAGGAGCAGCACTCTGAAAATTCCATTCTTATAGGGGGCTAGCCAAGCAAAAGGTACATTCCTTACTGTGGGTTGGTGATGGGACCTGACAGCAGGTTTGGGAATGATGTGCACTCACTCACTCATGTACTGCCTTTCCAAGCAAACATATAGATCTCTCTCTCTCTCTTTCTCTCTTTCTCTTTCTCGCTCTGTCTTTCACACACACACACTTCATATCTGTATCCCTGAAAACACACACACTCATGTCACACTACTGTCTCTCCCAAAACACACTCACACAAACACACACGCAGAGAGAGAGAGAGAGAGAGAGAGGGAGAGAGAGAGAGAGAGAGAGAGAGAGGGAGAGGGAGAGAGAGAGAGAGAGAGAGAGATCTGACTTACTCAAGTCTCCTCTGGAGACAAGACACAAGCCCATCTAAAAAAGTTGTCAGATGGTAGTGTGATATATAAAGTCCTCCTCCTCTCTGGGACATCTCTCTTCCCACCCTATACCACCAATTCTCTGTAAAATTCTACCACCACTCCCCAAAAGAAAACTAAAAAAATGAAACCAACCAGAAACTCAGGACTGCCGTGCCCACATTTTCCAATCTGTATGGTAGGTTGAAGTCTCTTTGAAGGAATCTACAACAAATGCCTTGATCTGGGGCGACAGCCCTAATACGGAACTTGTATTTAAACTGGAGGATCGTGATCCTTCCAAAATATGTCGAGAGACCTGAGAATGTGGTGGCAGCATCCATGTGGGATATTTACAAGATGTCATTTCACATAGATCACAACAGTTTTCAAATTGTAACAAGAATCAAACATTTAGCCGGGCGCAGTGGCTCCCACCTATAATCCCAGCACTTTGGGAGGCCAAGGGGAGAGGATTGCCTGAGCCTGGGGGTTCGAAACCAGACTGGGCAACTTGGTGAGACCTCGTCTCTACAATAAATCAAACAATAGATTGGGCATGGTAGTGTGCACCTGTAGTTCCAGCTTCTCGGAAGGCTGAGGCGGAAGGATCGCCTGAGTCCAGAAGGTCGAAGCTGCAGTAACCGTGAGCATGCCACTGTACTCTAGCCTGGGCGACAGAGTGAGACTTTGACTAAAAAAAAAAAAAAAAATGAAAAAGAATCAAACACTTAATTGTCAGTCACAGTACAACAGTAAAGAAAACGGAAGGCCTGCTAGCTACCCAAACAAAGATCTTATTCAGTTTTCTGATCACGCATGTTGAAATCTTCATCCTCTCATAACACTTGAAATTGCTTCAGTGCATTATGGGGCCAGAGATCACTCCCTCTGGATGCTTAGACAAATAGCCAGTTTCCTTAGGTGAATGTCATCATCAAATTTGCTTCCTACCGGATGCTTTCCAACTGCCTGGATGTCATCCCTTCCTCCTCCTGGCCTGCAGCTGGAGTGACTACTCTTTGCAGCTAGTTCCACTTTGTTTCTTACAGCCTTGCTTTTGGCAACTCTTCTAAGAAAAGAGAAACTTGACAATGGAATTTAAATTAAAGTTCATTAGTGATGGAAAATTTAGTTAAGAGGCACATAGGAAGTGCTTGATACATACTTCAATGAATAGATGAGTGAACAAATCAATGAATGTACCCCATGAAACACAGCATTAAGAAGAAAAAACCCTATATTGCAAGGGTTTTGAAGTCTGTTCCTCAGAACACCTGCTCCAGAATCAGCCAGTGGGTTTGTTAATACTGCACATTTCCGGGTCCTGCCCCAGACTTGCTCAAGTAGAACCTTTGGGGGAATTTGACTCTTTAACAAATTGCTAACAAAGTCCTCAGAGAATGTCTTGAGTTAACAAAGTTTGCCCTGTAGTGAGCCACAGGCACCATAGCCTCAGGAATTCTGCGCAAAAGACTGTCAGTCAAGGAGTTCTGCCATCATGATTAATATCGTGAATCGCAGTCTGGGGAAATATTAACAGATACTCACTTTGGTTTGTGGGCTGAGCTAAAACATAACAAAACGAAAAGCCTAGAAAAGCCAAAAGACTCATAAAAGCAAGTGCATGAAATCTGCAACTTCACCTTTCCAATGAAAGGGAGCTCAGTGACCACTAGTACTCAGAGGCAGACAAATGATGTTTAACAATGTATTAAGGTGCCTGGCTAGTGGCAATTCCACAGAGAACTCCAAGCAGACAGCAGGCAAAGGGGTGGGGGGAAACTTACAAGAAAGTGTCAGAACAGTATAAGATCAGTCATTTTACTTCCATGTAAATGTGAAACACTCAGTCCTCCTAGGCATTTGTACTTTAATCCTCATCTGTACTTGTAAATGGAAGTCAGTTTGCTTGAAAATATGAGGATGTCACTAGTGTCCACTTTAAATAATGAGATTCAGAGAATAGGATTAAACAGGAAGTTTATTTAAGTGCAAAGCCTGAGGATGGCTGCCCAGAAACAGACTCCAAATGAACAGGGTCAGTGTTCCAAAATGGAGAAGGTTTCACTTACATAGGCAGAGACAGAGAGTTCCAGCAGGATCACAACATTTTCCATACAAGACCAGTGCATGAACCACAGCAATTTGATTGGTCACAGATTCCTGCATTCCTAGGAGGATGATTTTATTACTCTATGAGGAGGGACAATGATCCAAGGGGGTCTTATTTCTGGCACCACTTGGCCTTTTTAATTATTTACAGGAAAAAATTGCAGGAGTTGCAACTGCATGATGCTGACTCAGGCTGCATAGCCACGTTCTTCTCAAGGCTCAGAATTATGTCAAGTTCCAACAGTTTTAAGTCTGAATTATTTTAAGTTTGAATTATTTAATTTCTGACTAGGCAGGATGAGCAAGAATTATAAGATGCAAAGGGATAGGCTGTCCATTGTAGCTTACAAGCTAGTGGAAAATAGAAGAGGCCTATCCTAGCACTTATAGTTGAAAAAAACAAAATATTCCACTCCCTCCAATATGGTCTTCTTTGACATATTTTGGGATGGTCATTCAGAGCACCTGCAAGCAAAAGTAGCCCAGCCAAGCTGTCTTTTGTGGGGGAGATTTGCATTTGCAGAGAATCTGCGTTGATGCAACCAGGTTTTCTCTCAGGCCCTCTTTTGTCCAGAACTAGGAAAGATTAACTGAGAGTCTGACACCTTTAAAGGTTTGTGAGAGTATTCTACCAGGCATGGTGACTCCCACCTTTAATCCCAGAACTTTGGGAGGCAGAGGCGAGAGGATTGCCTGAGCCAAGGGGTTTGAGTCATCCTGGGCAACTTGCCAAGACCTTGCCTTTACAAAAATAAAAAGAATTAGTCAGGTGTGGTGGCACGTGTCTGCAGTTCCAGCTGCTTGGAAGGCTGAGGTGGAAGGATGGTCTGAGCCTAGCAGAAGAAGGCTGCAGTAGGCATGAGTGTGCCACTGCACTCCAGCCTAGGAAACAGAGTGAGACTGCAATTTTTTTTTTTTTTTTTGAGTTGGAGTCTCACTCTGTCGCCCAGACTGGAGTGCAGTGGCCGCTCCCGGCCACTGCAACCTCGACCTGCTGGGCTCCAGCGATCCTTCCGCCTCAGCTTTCCAAGTAGCTGGAACTACAGGCGCGTGCTACCACGCCCGGCTAATTTTTTGATTTATTGTAGAGATGAGGTCTTGCTTGCCCAGGTGGGTCTCGAACCCGCGGGCTCAGGTAATCCACTCACCTCAGCCTCCCAAAGGCGTGGGATTACAGGCTGAGCCACCGAGCCCAGTAGGACAAATAATCTTATTTTAAAATGTGCAAAGGACACGAGCAGACATTTCTCAAAAGAAAATATACAAATGGCCAACAGGTATATGAAAAAAAGTGCAACATTACTAATCATCAGGGAACCATAAATCAAACTGCAATGAGATATCATCTTAGTTGTCTTAGTGAACTCATAGACTGTTGGTGGAAATGGAAATTAGTACAACCATTATGGGAAATGATAGAGAGATTTCTCAAAAAACTAAAAATAGGGCTACCATATGACCCAGTAATTCCACTACTAGGTATTTATCCAAAGAAAAAGAACTCAATGTACCAAAGTCTTGTCTTCACTCCCATGATTATATTGTGCAGCACTATGCACAGTAGCAAAGATGTGGAATGTACCTAAGTGTTCAAAAATGCATGAATGGATAAAGAAAATGTAATATATATAAATATTACAAGCCACACTAATTATTTATTTTTGTGTGTATACACACACTCATACACATATACACATATATGTCAATTAT
>CAUYQG010052459.1:0-10285 GCA_963574415.1 Tarsius wallacei
ATGGAGTGCAACGACAATGGAGGCAGGCGTATGCAACAGAACCTCCAACTCGCCAGCAACTGCATGCGTGCTTGATAAGCGTGAGGCACACAGCGCTGGGCGTGATGTGTACAAGGGGAGATCCGAGAGGTCGCACAGTGACACGTCCTGCAGTCACTCACCATCATCAGAAGTGTCTGGACGCTGACAGCAACCACTTTGAGTACCCCTTGTAATTGCGGGACTCAAACGTGGCTTGTATTCATCTTTTGTTATGGGTAAATGTGTGTACCTTTTGGGGGCACCCTCTGTATATGACATACGAGGGACAACTGACAAGTAATTGTGCGTGTCGTTTTTGTGTTGCTGGTGGGAGGAAGAGCTGAGAAAGCCTGCCGTGTCTGGAACCAAGCGTACGCGAATCGTTCAAGCAGCATTCCTTTCTTCAGAAAGACATTAAGCGTGCACCTACTCAGAAAAACTAACATCCTCAGCCATTAGTGAAACAAACACCCTGTTTGTGCTTATGGGTTCCAGGCATATCTAATCTCATTTTATGCTTGCAGCCTGCTGGGTCAGCACCATGATGACTCCCGTGTTACAGCCAAGGAGTCAGGCACAGAGAAGTCGAGTCACACGGCGCAGGCCACGTCAGGCTCTTGCTGGGGCTCAGTCGCAGGGAGGTTGGTTTCTGAGGCCCCACTCCCACCCCAGTGTTTGCCCAAAGCTTGCTCTCAAGCTCTTTCTGGACAGACAGCATGCTTGAGGGAAATGGGACAACTTTGCCAGACCCTGAGGGGAGCTGCCTTTCCTGAACTTGCTTCCTGAGAGGGGTGCAGTGCCCAGAGGAGGCAGGCCAGTGAGTGGCCACAGCCTTCAGGTTGGAGCAGCTTGGCCTCAGCTCGGTGGTCGGCCCCTGGCCTCCATTCCACCAGCCCTGCGTTTCCTCCAGTGCCATCCCCATGCAGGGACCCTGCAGCATACTGCCTTACCTGGTGTCACGTTCCCTTGCCACGTGCATGTTTGGGTGACAGCCCAGGAACCCTCGGAGGAGTTGCCCACCGGCTCCACGCAGGGGTCACCACATCCCACCTTCACGGCCACGCCAGGCGCTCAGCCCCATCCCACAGTGCTGGGGCCTCCAGAGAGGCTGGACTAGGACCCTAACCCCAACCCGAAGCCTCTAAAGTCCTGTGCTTTCCACCACCTACCTCAAGGTGGGAAGGATTTGGGTCATGGGGCATCACGGGGATTGCATCTGCTTCCTGGGGTCACGTGACCAATTGCCACAAACTACAGAAATCTGTGTTGGTACACCCCTGTTCATAGCAGCATTGATCGCGGTAGCCAAAGGGGAAAGCAGCCCCAAGTATCCATCATCAGGTGAATGGAGGAGCAAATTGTAGGGTGAACATGCAGAGGAGTGTGACTAAGCCTTAAAAGCGAAGGTAATTCTGACACATGCTACAACCTGCATGAACCTCAAAGACATTGTGGTGAGTGAAATAAGCCAGTCACAAAAGGACAAATGCTGTATGATTCCACACATAGGAGGTCCCTAGAGGAGCCAGATTATAACAGAGACAGAAAGTAGAACAGTGGGTGGCGGGTCTGGGGGAGGGAAAACAGGGAGTTAGTGTTTAGGAGGGACAGAGTTTCAGTTCGGAAACACAAGACAGTTCTGGAGATGGATGATGGTGATATTTGCACAACAATGGGAACGTACTTAATGCTACTAAATTGCATGCTTAAAAATTATTAAGATGGGCCAGTGCAGTGGCTCACACCTGTAATCCCAGCACTTTGGTAGGCCGAGGTGGGAGGATCACTTGAGGCCAGAAGTTTGCCTGGGCAACATCGTAAGACCCCATGGCTACAAAAATAAAAATTAGCCAGGCATGGTGACACACGCTTGTAGTCTCAGCTACTTGGGAGGCTGAGGTGGAAGGATCTCTTGAACTCAGGAGTCCGAGGCTGCAGTGAGCTGTGATCATACCACTGCGCTCCAGCCTGGGCAACAGAAATAAGCCCCATTTCTAAAAAAATAAATAAAACATGGTTACAATGATATATTTGCCACAACGAGGTTTTTTTTCATGTATTCCCTCAGTTCTGGGGGCCAAAAGTCTGAAACAAAGGTGTGAGCAGGCCCACGCTCCCTCTGAAGGCTGGAGGGGGGCTCCTTCCTGCCTCCCTGGGTTCTGTCTGCCTCCGTCTTTGGCGGCCTTCTCCTCTGCATCTGTGTCTTCTCCCACGAGGACATCGTCCCTGGGTTTAAGGCCCACCCTAATCCAGGCGAACCTCAGAGATCCTCACCTTCATCATATCTGCAAATATCTTTCCTCCAACAAAGGGCCACAGAGGTTCCAGGTGGACGTACCTCTGTGGGGCTGTCACAAGGGGCCAAGGCAGGAGGCACCTTGAGGTGGCAGGATACCTGGCTAATGGTGACAGGCAGAACCTCCAGCGGGAACGGACTGGGGCTTTCCCCAAATGCCGGGGCCTTCTGCCTCCCTCTGCCTGCCTGTCTGGGGCTCTTGGCTGGTCAATGCGCCCCTCGGAGTCACGTCAATGATCATTTAACCCATTCTAACCAGTGCCTCGGGCTTGGTGAGACCCAGCTCCCTGCCTTGAGGATGCCATACCCACTGGTGCAGCTAGGAGACTCCCTCGCTGTGGGCAACCCTTCTTTCCTCCTCATCCTGCCCCCTTTCTCAAAGCTGCCCCCACCCCCGGACCCATTCCTGAACCAGGCCCCACTCTCCACACATCCACACGCTGTGCTGGCCCCAGTTCTGGGAATGCAGCCTACCTACGGGAGATGCTGTGCCGAGTTACCACCTCCTCCAGGGGGCCTCCCTGACCATCTTCCAGCCCCCAGGGTGCACCTCATCTTATCCCCACCCCGACATCGCTTTTTTCCCTCTAACAGCAGAGAATTGTCCAGAATCCACAAGCGCATCCCAGGCACTGGATCCAGCCAAGACAGGTAGACAAAGTGCTGTGAAATGCCCAGAGTGCAATGGTGGTCAAAGAATCAGAGGCCCAGAGCAGGTGAGCGAGCTGCCCAGAGACACACAGCCTGGAAGAAGTGGAGCAGGCCTGTTCCCTCCTGCCTATGCAGAGGGCCCCTGGATGCAGCCGGGACCAGGACCAGGCCAGAACAGGCTGCCCCCGCCTCCCTTTTTCCTAGAACCCACAGCAATTTCCACTCGCTCAGCCCGAACATTCTCATCTCAGTGTGGGGCTCCCCTGGTAGCCGCCCCACGGGCCGCCCCCGGCCACCACCACCAACCCCCCCAGTAATAACTGCATCCCCTGATCAGCCAGGTGTGCCACCTCGCTGCCCCTTGCATTTGTTTATTTAATATGAATGTCCGCTCCCGGCAGCCAACGCCCCGCATCAGGCTCCACCACAGTCAAGAGAACCTGGCTGGTGGAGAACAAGATAAGATATGTAAAGCCTGCCGCGCCGCGACCTTTCTTTTTTCTCCAAAAACCACTTGCTTAAGAAAAATCTCAGCTGTCATAAATCACCATCACTCAGGAGTACATGGGCCCGCGCTGGAAACTCGGGTGCATTTATCATGGTTGCGGGGACTGTGACAGCCTACTCACTCCTGAATTTACAAATTGTGGCCCCTTCCCCTCTGCCACCACCCTTCCTTTAATGAAGGAAAATTCTTCTGTTGGGATCCCCTTCCCCCTCCAGCCTCTAAGTAACACCCCAAATTTCAAGGCAGCCTCAGACATCACCTCCTCTAGGAAGCCCTCCCTGACCTCTCCTCTAAGGCTGAGTTTGTTCATTTCTCCAGGATCTGAGCACGTACAAAGGGTTCCCTATCCCTTTGACCGGGGGGCAACATCCTATAGCCTGTGAATTCAATCCAGCCCACTGTCTGTGTTTATAAATAAAGTTTTTTTTAAACAGTCAGTTGATGCTCATGTCTACTCATTCCTGTATTGGCTGTGACTTCTTTGGCACCACAAGAGCAGAGTGGAGCCGCTGCAACAGAGGACGTGTGACCCACAAAGCCTAAAGTGTTTATTATCTGGGCCTTTCCAGGAAAGGTTTGCCCACCCCTGCCTTTGGGTGACCGCTCTTCCCATTTGCTGGTGCAGAATGAGGTTCAGAGATGGCCAGAGGGTCTCCCGGGGCCACACGGCAGCAGGTCCTGGAAGCAGGAGACTGGAATCCGAGCTCCCCCAGGCCGGGCCACACTCTGCTTCCCAGAGCCCTCCTGGAGGGTCTGCAAGTTTGACCTCGAAGGCTGACCTCACACAGAGAAAGGCAGCAGAGACGGGACCTCCAGGAACAGGGACAGCATGGTCATTCCCTCCAAGCCTCCCACAGCTCACTTGCCTGCCTCCTGTCACGCTCCGGCCTCGAAAGTGCCAAGCCTGCCCTGCCTCCCACCACAGACTCCTGCCTGGGAAAGCTCCGTCCTGACACTCAAGGGGCCTTTTTGCTCCCCCTGCCCATACACCTGGGCAACATAGTAAGACCCCATCGCTACAAAAATAAAAACTAGCCGGGCATGGTGGCAGGCACCTATGGTCTCAGCTACTTGGAAGGCTGAGGTGGGAGGATCTCTTGAACCCAGGAGTTCGAGGCTGCAGTGAGCTCCGATCACACCACTGCACTGTAGCCTGGGCAACAGAGCTAAGCCCCATTTCTAAAAATAAAAATAAAAATAAATCCATAAAACATGGTTAAGATGGTAAATGTTATGTTATATGTATTTTACTGCAATGAAGTTTTTTTAAGAATGTATTCCCTCAGTCTTTTGGAGGTGATGGGCACCTTCCAGAATGCCAGGAGTGAGTGGTGTGGATGGGGCGGGGTCCGGAGTGCCTCCCACCGTGGCCAGTGCCTCCACCAGACAGCAAAAGGCCCCAGCAGCAAGTCCCTCATCCCAGCGACCATTTTGGTGGGATGGACAGGAGGTGGGATCTCTTTCTTTCAGAGCCAGGGCTGCCCTGTGGCTGGCAGTCGGCACAGGACATTGTACGCAGACAAATATAGCTATTGGAACAAAAACCTCTGAAAGCCTGAGCCCCCTATGCTGACAGAGACAAGAAGCCACCACTGCGACTGTAATTCCTGTACAGGTGGGCTGGGTGTCTGTCTATCGAGGCTGTCTTCCCACTCCAGCTGACCCTCGTGTGTGCTCAGCCCCGTGGGGGCCCCCGTGGGAGGGGAGACCCAGCCCTGGCCCAAAGGAACCTGCAGTCTATGTGGGTGCAGGACACCACTCAGGGCCTGCACACCCAGGCACATGTACGTTCATTCGTTCCATGAGCACGTGCTACGTGCCAGCCCCGGAGGGGAGCGGGAGGCAGGCCTGGGCCCAGCCCTGGGGAGCCACCATCCCACGAGGAGACAGGGGCCAGGCAAAGCTGCACACCGATGGGTGTTGCACCCCTGTGGAAGGACGTTGTAGAGGGAGCAAGCTCTGAGCATCTCTGATGGGGCCTGACCCAGCTGGGCAGGGGGAGAGGGAAGGGAACAGCATGCCGGCTGATGGGAACAGACCAAGCAGAAGGGAGGAAGCAGGCTGCAACTGAAATCGGAGATGCCCGGTGGCAGGAGCCTGAGGGAGCCTTGCAGACAGACATAAAAGGGTTTTGTCTTTATTCTAAGAGCAAAGAGAGCCGGCTCGGTGGCTCAGCCTGTAATCCCGCGCCTTGGGAGGATGAGGTGAGTGGATTGCCTGAACCCGCGGGTTCGAGACCCGCCTGGGCGACTTGGCGAGACCTCATCTCTACAGTAAATCAAAAAAATTAGCCGGGTGTGGTAGCGCGTGCCTGTAGTTCCAGCTACTTGGAAGGCTGAGGCGGAAGGATCACCCAAGCACACCAGATCGAGGCTGCAGTGGCCAGGAGCATGACACTGCATTCCAGTCTGGGCGAGAGTGAGATTCCAACTCAAAAAAAAAAGAGCAAAGAGAAGCCCCTGGAATGTCTGGATTTGGGATTTTTATTTTTTTGTTTTTTTTGACAGGGCAGGAGTGTGATATGATCAGCTTCACAATGTGAATGAGAGAACTAGTTGGTCGAGAAATTGACAAGACAAGGTGGTGGGTGGGGTTGGGAGAGCCAGACTCCAGGCTGAGCTGTCAGTGGAAGGCGGGGCCACCCAATAGCGGGGAGCAGGGGAGGAAGGGTGACAGCAGGAGGACAGTTTTGACTCAAACTAAAAGACCCATCTCTCTTTCCCCAGGGTGGGGGGAGGTAAGCTCCAGCTGACATAGATCTGCCAGGGCAGGAGCCTCCCCCAGGGTGCTCTGGCCTTGGGTCCAGGAACCTTCTCCTCCCTGACCCACTGGGCAACCCATGGGAAGTGCTGAGGCCCATCGTGGCCCAGCCAGGCCAGGGGACACCAGTGCCCATCCTGACACCCTCCTGATACTCTGGGAGGGGCCCACATGAGACAGCGTAGGAGTGTGACTTGCAGGACGCAGACCTCAGCAAAGCTGCCTCGGGGTCCTGGACAAAGGCAGGGATTTTGCCTGAATCTATTTGTTGGAATTTTCTTAAATGCCTGGAGCGAGGGCCTTTATGATATCTGCATGCATATTCATGCAAATGATATGCAAATCATGCCACCACGTCCCCCCCACCCCAGATCAGCTGCAGGAAAATGTGGCGCCTTGTCCTCCTCCCCAGGGTCAGCGCCACCCAAGCAGCTGTGAAGATGTTGGGCCGGGTGGTACCTCGTCATCTGCCCTCACCAACACGCAAGTGGGGAAACTGAGGCCAGGGGGAGGGATGGACTCGTAAGGTCACCTTGTGTGTTCAGGCAGAGCTGGGCCAGAAGCCCCCAGGCCCAGCATTTTCCAGACCCCAATGCCTCCTCCCACTTAGAGAAAATGAGCCAGGCTCCTTATTCTGGCAGGGAGCCAAACAAACAGTGTCGGGGATTCTCGCAGCTGAAAGGAGGTGCCTTTGCAGGAGGCTCCTAGATGCCTGTGATAAGAAACAGTAATATTTTCTCTTAAATCTATTCCCAAGGGACATAGCTAACAATACCCTCCAAAATCAAAGCCAACTCCAAAAATAAAGCATCCGCCAGCCCCTGCATAGATTAAATGTCACTGCAAAGAAGCGGAGGAATAAAGTCTCTTCACCTAGAGTAGGAACTGGGAGAGCAGGGTGCCAGATGCAGAGCACCCCTTGCTTTCAGGTAACCCCCCAGGGCCCCTGCCTGAGGTCTGGAAAATGCTCTGGGCAAGCACTTTGCTGAGTGTTTAGTTGCCATGAGCCACCTCTCCACAACCGAGCAGATCCCAGCATCCTCCCCCATTGCTCAGATGGGGAAACTGAGGCCCAGGGAAGTTAGTATTTCACAGAGAGCAGGTCTCTGGCTTTGGGTTCCACAGGCGGGTATGCAGGAGCCTCCGATCTGCCACGCTGAGGTTCCACAGGTGTCTTAGAGGCGAGGTACCAGGGAGGCCCATGTGCTGGGGTCAGGGCCACAGCCCCCTCCACCCTGGAGCCTGAAGGCCCCGAGAGCTGCAGACACACATGCCTGCAGGATGGAACCCCGAGAGGTGGCTCCTGTTGTCCGCGGGCACTTCAGGAGATCCTGAGGAGCCCCTCCTAGGGAGTGGAGGCCAAGGGCAGGACTTGCAGTGGGACAATGTAAGGCCACTCCCTGCAAATCCATCAGGGCCTCATTGTCCTCATCTGGACTATGGGGTGAGAGCAGTTCTTACCGTGCAGGGTGACTGTGTGAGGACTGGGTGGGAACCAGCTTCTGGAACATTAGCCCTAGAAAGAACGGCTCATGTATGCAGGTCAAGTGTGCAGGAAGGAGCACAGCAGGGATGAGGGCTCCAAAAACGCCCACTGCTGAGGCCGTTGGCACTCTTATGGATGAGAAAACTGAGTTCAGCAAAAACCAGTGGCTCCAGGGACCAGTGGCCCTCTCCCCTTCCACAGGCCACTCCCGGGCTGCACACACAGATGCCTGGCCGCACTCCCCCAGTGTTTCCCACATGGGCTCTGGACACTGGGGACAAAGAGAGGCTGAGGAGGGAGGTCCATGCCAGGTCAGACTGAGACCCAAGCTGGGGAGCCTAGAGCTTAGCACAGCAGAGGGACAGTGGGGGAGGGGCTCAGATCTGGGACTTCCCTGGACTGACGAATCGCCTTGTGTAACAAATGAGTCAGAATCCATTGACTTAAGAAGATAACCAAGTGTATTGCCCATGAGTCTGCAAGTTGGACGGGGCTCTGCAAGGATGGCTCTCTGTACTCCACGGGAATTGGCTGGAGCATCTCAGGTGGAGGCTGGAGAATCCCTTTTACAGATGTCTCGCTCGTGTGGCCAGTAGCAGGCAGCTCAGCCAGGGCCATGGGCCCAGAGCCTCTGCTCCTCTCCATGTGGGTCTCTCCATGGGTGACTCAAGCTTCCCCACAACATGGCAGCTGGGTTCCAAGAGCGAGTGACCTCCAGGAACCAGGCAGAAGCTTATCACCTTTGATGACCATGCCTCAGAAGTCAACTAGCATCATCTCTGCCCTAGTCACAAGGCCAATGGGATGCAGGGAATGGGGACAGAGGGCCCCACTTCTAATGGGAGGAGTGTCAAGGTCACATTACAGAAAAAGCATGTGGGGTGGGAAAGATTGTTGCAGCCATATTTGTAAGCACACGGAACGGCTCATGAGAGCACTCTATGGTGCAAGAGAGACCCCTAGCATCCAGCCACAGGACCCGGCTCCACCCTGCCCTTCCCCTTTGCCCAATGCACCACAAGCCTTGCACCCTCCCCACCTCACCCCACTTCTGGTCTTGCAGCAGATTCCGTTGGCTCCTCCCTTAAGACACACCCAGTCCCAGGTGAGTTTCTGTTTCAGGGGCCACCACCCATTCAAGACACCACTGGCTCGGCTGGGCTCCATGGCTCAGCCTGTAATCCCAGCATTTTGGGAGGCCGAGGCGAGAGGATTGCCTGAGCCCACGGGTTCAAAACCCACCTGGGCAACTTGGTGAGACCTCGTCTCTACAATAAAACAAAAATTAGCCAGGCATGGTAGTGCACGCCTGTAGTTCCGGCTACTTGGAAGACTGAGGCAGAAGGATCAGGAGCCCAGCAGGTTGAGGCTGCAGTGCCGGGAGCATGCCACTGCCCTCCAACCTGGGTGACAGAGTGAAACTCCAACTCAAAAAAAAAAAAAGACACCACTGGCTCGCCCCATCAGTGTCCCCGTGCCACCCTCCCCACCACAGCCAGGGGATCCTGTCATGGCCCAGGCCACATCCTCCCTCTCCCCATGTGGCTCCTGTCCCCACTCAGAGTAAGGCCAAATTCCAGGTGCCAATGCAGCGCACCCTCTCTCCCTCACTCTGCTCCAGCCACGGGGCTCCTTGGGAGCCTGCTGGCACCTGCCTCGGGGCCCTTGCACCTCGGCTTCCTCTGCAGGAGCGAGGCGCCTCCTGTGTCCCCTTCAGGTTCTGCTCTAGGAAGCCTGTCCAAAACCTCTTCTGCCTTGACTGAGTTCCAACTCCATATCCCATGCATTCCTTTCAACTGCTTGTTTCTCCTTCCAGCTCGCTTCAGAAAGTCTTAGTTACAATATTTATTGTTTATTGTCTCTCTCTGTCTCTCTCTGTCTCTCTCTGTCTCTCTGTCTCTCTGTCTCTCTCTCTCTCTCTCTCTCTCTCTCTCTCTCGCTCTCTCTCTCTCTGCGGTGCCCTCTCCCACCTGCAGAACAGATTCTCTCCGTGGTAAATCCCTGCCAGAGCTGCCCTCAGTGTGCTCTCAAGGCCCTGGGCTCCCCACCCCGGCCTGCACCTCCATGCGTAGGAGCTATCTGGGGACCAGCCAGGGTTTCTCCGCAGGCCTGAGGGCTTCCTAAAGGCTGCATCTGGCCCCCAGGGGCCCTCAGCCACACCTGGGAGCAACACCGTCCCGCCTCCTCTGGTTGCCACCCACACACTGCTGTGGTCGCCATGCCTCCTACCCATGGGTGTGGCCATCCCGGATGTGTGGCCACTGCAGGGCTGACCCCTTCCCTGGCAGGAGAAATGGTGGTGCCTCCCACACCCCCGTGATTAATGATGCACTCGGTACCCAGAGTTCCTGAGAGAGGAGGTCGCCATGGAGGCTGTGAGGCTTCCTGGTGGAGGGAGGGAAACTCAGATTTATGAAATGGCTAGAAGATACGGGGAGTGGGAGATTTAGGGGAAGGTGTGAGTCCCACGGCTCTCAGTCAAAGAGGCTGGTGTGAACGGGGCGGGGGGGGGGGGGGGGGAAATGTCCCACTCAGCAGGGAATCAGTGGCAACAGCCAAACCC
>CAUYQG010052461.1:0-11641 GCA_963574415.1 Tarsius wallacei
TAGAATTATATCATCTGTCAAGAGAGATAATTTAACTTTCTCTTTTCCTATTTGGATACATTTTTTTTCTTTCTCTTGCTTGATTTCTTTGGCTGGGACTTCCACTATTATGTTGAATAGGAGTGGTGTGACTGGGCACAGGGGCTCACAACTGTAATCCCAGCTCTTTGGGAGGTGGAGACGATAGGATTGCCTGAGTCCATGGGTTCAAGACCAGCTTGGGCAACATGGTGAGACCTCATTTCTACAATTAAAAAAAAAAAAATTAGCTGGGCATGGTGGTGCACGTCTGTAGTTCCAGCTACTTGGAAGACTGAGGCAGAAAGATCACCTGAACCCAGCAGGTCGAGGCTATGGTGGCCATGAGCATGCCACTGCACTCCAGCCTGGGCAACAGAGTGAGACTCCAACTTAAAAAAATATATAGTGTGGTGTAGGTGGGCATGCTTATCTTATTCCAGTTCTTATGGGGAATGCCTCCAACTTTTGTCCATTAAGTATGATGTTGGCCGTGGGATTGTCATAGATAACTGTTATTATTTTGAGGAATGTTCCTTTGATGCCTAGGTGGTTGAGGTTTTCTATCATAAAGGGATGTTGGATTTTATCAAATGATTTTTCTGTGTCTATTGATATACTGTGTGGTCCCTTTTTTTTTTTTTAACTTCTGTGTATGTGGTGAATTATGTTAATGATTTGCATATGTTGAAGCAGACTTGCAGCCCAGGAATAAATTCTATCTGATCATGATGGGTAATTTTAAAAAATGTACTATTGGATGTAGTTTGCTAGAATTCTGTTGAGGATTTTTACATCTGTGTTCATCAGGGAAATTGGCCTGTAGTTTTTTTTACTTTGTTATGTCTTGGTCATTTTTTTTTGGTATGAGGATGATGTTGGCGTCATAAAATGTATTAGGGAGGAGTTTCTCCTTCTCAATTGTTTGGAATAATTTTAGTAGTTTCGGTGCCAATTCTTCCTTGAACACCTGGTAGAATTCAGCTGTGAATCTGTCAGGTCCCAGACTTTTTTGGTAGGTAAGTTTTTTTTATTTTTTATTACTGATTCAATTTTGTGGCTCATTATTGGTCTGTTCAGGGGTTCAGTTTCTTCCTGTTTCAGTATTGGGAGTTTGTGTGATTCCAGGAATTTATCCATTTCCTCTAGATTTTCTAATTTACATGCATACAAATTTGTTAGAAAACTAATAAGGAAATCCTGGACTCTACGATTGACCGATCAAACCTAACAGGAATCTACAGAACACTTCACCCAACAACTACAGAATATACCTTCTTCTTATCTGCACACATGTCATGCTCCAAGTTTTCTGCCTGGATGATCTGACTAAAGCTGTTAGTGGACTGCTGAAGTTCCCACTATTATGGTGAGGTTGTCCACGTCTTCTCTCAGGCAAAGTAGTACTTGTTTTATAAATCTAAGTACTCCTATGTTAGGTGTGTATATACTTAAAACAATTCTTGTTATTGAATCGAGCCCTTTACCCTTATGTAGGGCTCTTCTTTTTTGTCCTTTCATTGATTTAAAGTCTGTTTAACCTGAATTGCACCCTCTGCTCTTGTTTTCCATGTATGTGGTAGATATTTCTCTATGCCTTTTCTTGAGCCTAAGCAGTGCCATTAGAAGTGAGATGGGTCTTCTGGAGACAGCAATAAGATGCGTCTTGTTTTTTTTAACTCAGTTTGCCACTCTGTGTCTTTCAAGTGGTGCATTAATACCATTAACATTCAGAATGACTTTGAAGGTTTGTTTCTATCATAGTGTTGGTGAGGAGTTGCTTAGTGGTCTCGTCTGCTTAGTTTTGCAGGTACTTTATATGGTCTGTAAGTTGTGTGCTTACTTGTACTTTTGAGGTGCATAACATTCTTTTTTTGTTTCCATGTTTAGAACTCTTAAGCAACTCTTGTAAGGCTGGTCTAGAGTAATGGATTTCTTTAGTGCTTGCTTGTCTGAGAAGAACTTTATTTTACCTTCATTTATGAAGCTTAGTTTATGGGATAGGAAATTTTTGGCTGGCATTTCTTTGCTTTAATAATATTATAAATGAGCCACCAATCTCTTCTGGCTTTTAAGGTTTCTGCTGAGACGTCTGCTATTATTCTAATGGGTCTGCCTTGGTGGGTGTTCTGTCTCTTTTCTATAGCTGTTTTTAATATTTTTTATTTCATGCTGACTTTGGATGATTTAACAATGATGTGCCTGAGAAAGTCATCTTATATTGTATCTCATGGGAGTTCTCTGGATTTCTTATATCTGTGTCTTGACCTAACAAGATGAGGTCTTGTTTACATGGGTTATGTCTGGAACTACTTTCTCCAGAGTACTCCCATTCTTTTTCTTCTCTTTTAGGAAGGTCAATTGACATATATTTGGTTTCTTTATGTAATCCCATACCTCTTACATGTTTGTTCATTTTTTGAGATTCTTTCTTCTTTTCTTTCTTTAAAAAAAAATATCTGACTGAGTTGCTTCTGGGGATTGGTCTTCAAGCCTTAAATTTTTTCCTTTGCTTGGTCAAGTCTGTTGTTAAGACTTGTGGAATAGTCACTGTTTAAAAAAAAATTGTTTCAAGTATGCTTGAAAGTTTCAAGTTTAGTCTATTGATGACCTTCTGTGAAAGATGAAATGTTGATGAACTTACCACCTTCCCATTTTACCACTACATCGCCTGAGAGTTGTTAGCTATGATAATACTTTTACTTCGTCTAGCTTAATTAATTTCATGCTTTGTTCCATAATCATAAATCCCCTCATTATCTGGTATTTGCCTATATTTAAATGAATTCTCTGCTTATCCCTAATTCTTTTACCCCAATATCTCCATTCCTGAGTTTATGTTTATTATTATTAATCTGTTAATTGCCTGAATATACTTGTGTATAGTTCAGATTTTCCTTGAACAAAGCACATATGTTCTTTATTTCCCAAAGGGTTTAATATTTCAGAATAGATGCTTCTTCCCTTTTTACATGAACGACTTTTGCTGGGTGTAACATTCATTTCTCACAATTTTCCCCTCCAAAAGCTGAGACATTAATATCTTTTTGTCTGTCTCTGAATGTTATTTTAGATAAGTCAAAGTCTTGCCTGATTTTTCCATTGTGTGTGATTTTGCTTTTTCTGTTTGATATGTAAAGATTTCTCTCTTAACTTTGAAGTTTAATGGCTTAATTGGATGGGCTTTGTCTTTGTGTTGAGATTTTTGTATCAAATTTCCTAAAATACATTTTGCTATTTTATGTGGGTTTTGTTTTTAGCATGTTCATTTATTCTTTCAATACAGGGAAAATTTCTTGTGTTATATCTTTGAATACATATTTTGTTACATTTGTTGGGTTTTCTTCTTTAGAAACACCAATTCTTAAGATAAACTGTCTTTGTCTTTTTTTTACAGTCAGTGTTTCTCTAATAGTTTTAATTTCTTTTTTATATGCATTTGTTTTTATTATGTCAATTGCATTATTATGTCATTTTCTCTGTCAGTAATTAGATTATCAATTGTGTCTATTATTTTCTTTTTTTTTTTTTTCTGAGTTGGAGTCTCACTCTTGCCCAGGCTGGAGTGCAGTGGCTGGCGCAGCCTCGACCTGCTGAGCTCCGGCGATCCTTCCACCTCTGCCTTCTGAGTAGCCGGAACTGCAGGCGCGCGCTACCACGCCCAGCTAATTTTTTGATTTATTGTAGAGATGAGGTCTCGCCAAGTTGCCCAGGCGGGTCTCGAACCTGTGGACTCAGGCAATCCACTCACCTCAGCCTCCCAAAGCGCGGGATGACAGGCTGAGCCACCGAGCCCGGCTTGTCTATTATTTTCTAATAATGCTATTTGGACTCTAATTTTGTTTTCCAATATTTCTAATCTCTTTTTCCCTCTTGCTTGTAGTTTTATCATCTCATCTTTGAATTTTAATTTTATTGAATTCATGTTTCTGCTAAAATTTTCTCTAACTTTGATCAATTGTGGATGATTTTCTTCTGTCTTCTCGGTTATGTTTTTGCCTAGTTTAGGCTCCTGGTCCCTTTTGTGCCGTGTTCCCTTCTCGTCTTTCTCTTTTGTGCTGGCGCGGCTTCCATACTGAGACGTTTCTCTATGTCCCTTGTTCACATGTGACAACTCTGTCCAGGCATCCTCTTTGTGCTGATCACTGTACCTGAGACCTCCTGGTCTTTCTTTTTAGCTCTAGAGTGATGACTGCATCCTTTTCTTCCTATCCACCCTTTGTGGTTATGGTAAAGGGAGGGTTTGAACACCCCTTGGTGGCATTCAGCCTTTGTTAGACTATACCATCCAAGACTGTGGGAATTTACCCATTTGGTCGGTGGCCCCGAAGTCTTCATTCCAATATATGAGAGTCTCAGCCCTGTTGTTCCCTCTTCCAATCTCCTATGTCTCCTTCAAAACATTTTCTACTCCTTTGAATGAGAAAAAGGAAAAAAAATAAGATAAAGATGCCTTCTTAGGTCAGGTTTGTAGAAAAAGCCTCTGAAATGAGCATTGGTGAATGTTATGGTTTGAATGTGTCTCCTAAAATCCATATATTGGAAAATTAATCCCCCACTGCAACAGTATAGATAGGTGGGATGCTTAGGAGGAGATTAGATCATGAGGACTTTATGCTCATGAATGGATTAATGTTGGTATCACAGGAGTGGTTTTCTTATTGAGAAATTGGGTTTGTTATAAAAGAAAATCCAGCCCCCTCTTCCTTTCTCTTGTACTTTCTCTCACCAATATAGTGCCTTTTGTCATGTGAAGAAGGCCTTCACCAGAGACCAGTACCATGCTGTTGGACTTCCCAGTCTCCAGAACTATAAGCCAAAGACATTTCTGTTCATTATAAATTACCCAGTCTGTGATATTCTGTTACTGCAATGTGAAGTGAACTATAACAGTGTGCAAAGGATTTATTAAGACAGTGCTTCTAGAGAGACTGATGGGGTGGTGGGGCCAGGAAGGGAGAAAACCAGCAAGACATGAACTCAGACAGAGTCCCTCAGAGAGTAGCCTTGACTTGATCCCACAGGGGGTTCTGGAGTGGAAGTTGTGCCTCAAATATACTTTCCTCCCATTTCGGTTAAGTATCATGAACCCTATCTCCCTCCTCCTGATGATCCTGCTGGTGTGATGACTCCTTTTTATTTTTCTTGCTAACCTATTTGTATAGGGGCTTCAGATGACCTGGTAACAGTTGTATTTTTAAGTTTAGGGAGGCTCTTACTGGTCCTCCTGGTGGAAACTTCACCTTCAAGGAAACAAGACCTCTAAAGTTGGGAGGATAAGAGAAGGGAGGTCATTGGGAGTGATGCACAGCAGGGCCATGCCCACAGCCACTCTTCATTCCTGGATCTGTGTATTTTCATGATTGAAGACAGAACACCATACAATGGCCTGTGAGTCAAGGCATATTCTGTGTCTTGGGGGCAGCAGCCCAGCCTTTCAGGAAGTTGTCTCCAAGCTAGCACCTCTGTGGCAGTTCCAATGTGCCCTGTGTATGCCTGACCTCCTTTGTCATAAAGTGGGTCCTTTGGTGCAAGGTGGTCCTATGTGGAATTCAATGACAGTAAATCATGTCCTATTTGCCTTGGATAGTGGTTCTGGCTGGGACACTAATAGCAGGAAAGGCAAAGATATACTGGAAATAAGTCTTAATCCTGTACAGGATGAATCATCACTCTTTACAGGGTGGAAGGAGTTGAATATAATTAACTTGCCACAACATTAACTTGTCTTGTTAGTCTCCTTGAAGATGACACTGCATCGAAGACGCCTGCTGACTGGCTGAACATTTGCCGGGCATGTCCTGGGGTGGTTGATGCCTCCTAGTAATAGCACCTGTCCACTTGGTTGTTTAATGCCTCCCTTGAAGGCATTGATGTGTGATACAAAAATCCATACACTTGACTCCCATAGTTCTATTCACTTGACTCTCGCCAAGATCTTCTTGTTCTCAATTTTCCAGTCTCGCTCTTTTGAGACTCTGACCAATCAGCAAGAAAACAGATAATTCACACTGTGTGGGACTTATTTATATCCTTATTTTGGACCATTTCTTTCTCCATGAAAAATGGATGACCAGAGACAATGCCTAAACTTTAAGGACCAGCCTTAAGTGCAGTTGTAGTGTAGTAGAAAGTTGCTTTGTCTCGAATCCCGTGCTGAGTAGACCCACCCTGGTTTTTCCCTGTTCTGTCAGCTAGTTGTAGAGATCACCTCCTCCCATCCCCAAAGAGGCCATAGGCTAAGCCGAGGGAGATGTATTGGCACAACATAGGAGGTGGCATGAGAGTCTGGGGCACCAGTGTGTATTGACGGCTTGCATTTTTGGACCTGCTTGTGCCTGATCCTGGATGTGTAACCCCCACCCCGTGTTATGACTTGTTGGTTCAGAGAGCACCCTGCTTGGTGTGGGCAGCTCTGGCCTCAGTCACTTGCTGTTTCATAGTCAGGGCTCAGTCTTTATGTGGCTTCTGCATTCCAGGAGCTGATTTTTGAATAAGGTATATTTGCCTGCAGTAGACAGCATGGCTTGCTTCAAAACTGTACAAGTCTGTACCACGGCTCTCCTATTGAGGCTTTCCAGAAACTCAGCATTGTTATTTTATCTACCTCTTTCTTTCTTTCTTTCTTTCTTCTTTTTTTCATCTTTCTTCTTTCATCTTTCTATTTCCTTTCATTATAGAAGTGTGGAATGCAAGTGAGGATTAATTATAAGTAGACTGCATGCAGGTGAGGTTTGGGCTTCTAACTGGCCCTCACTCCCGAGATAGGACCGGGTACCCTTTGTGTTGTCATACGCCCCTCACCCTCTTCCATCCCTCCCTGCCTCCCCTGGCAGTGCCCAGTGACTGCCAATTCCTCCCTTGTGCTAGTGTGATTGATGTTCAGGCCCCGCTTATGAATGAGAACACGTGGTGTTCAGTTCATTGTTTCTGTGATAATTCACTTAGTATGATGGTCTCCAGTTGCATCCAGTTTGCTGCAAAGTCCATGATTTTGTTTTTCTTTATGGCTGTGTAATACTTCCTCATGTGTGTTTATCATATTTACTTTATCCAGTCCACTTATGATGTGCAGTAGGGTTGATTTAATGTTTTTTGTATTATGAATAGTGTGGCAATAAACATGTGTGTATAGGTGTCTTTTTTGTAGAATGATTTATGTTCCTCCAGATATATTCCGAGGAGAGGGATTGCTGGATCGTATGAAAGGTCAATTTTTAGTGCCTTTAGAAATTGCCACACTGCTTTCCAAAGAGATTGAAGTAGCTTGCACTCCCACCAACAGTGTAAAAGCATTCCTTTTTCTCTGCATCTGTGCCAGCATCTGTTGTTTTTTGACTTGTTAATTATAGTCATCTTAACCGGAGTTAGGTAGTATCTCGTTGTAGTTTTGATTTGCATTTCTCTGATGATTAGTGGAGTTGAGCATTTTTCATATATCTGTTGGCTGCTTGTATGTCCTCCTTTGAGAAGTGTCTGTTCATGTCCTTTGCCCACTTTTTTTTTGAGTTGGAGATTCACTCTGTCGCCCAGGCTGGAGTACAGTGGCATGCTCACAGCCATCCCAGTGTCGACCTGCTGAGTTCAGGTGATCCTTCCAACTCAGCCTTCCAAGTAGCCAGAACTAGAGGAGCGCGCTACTATGCCCGGCTAATTATTTGATTTATTGTAGAGATGAAATCTTGTCAAGTTGCCCAGACTGTTCTCGAACCCATGGGCTCAGGCAATTTCCTCACCTCAGCCTCCCAGAGTGCTGGGATTACAGGCTTGAGCCATCACGCCTGGCCCTTTGCCCACTTTTTAATGGGATGGTTTGGCTTTTCCTTTCACTTCGTTTGACTTCCTTGCAGATCTTGGATATTAGGCCTCTGTCAGATGCATAATTTGCAAATATTTTTCCCATACTGTGGGTTGTTTCTTTACTCTTTTGATGGTTTCTTTTGCTGGGCAAAAGCTTTCCAGTTTGATTAGCTTCCACTTGTCTATCTTAGCTGTTATGGCATTCTCTTGACCATCATAGGATCTGCTGAATCGTATGACCCAAGTGTTAGCTCTGCTTGCACTATATTCTGGACCTGCTTCAGAGCCTTCTCTTGATCTAAAGCCTACTCAGAATGGATTGTTTAATGAGTCAAAGCATTAGTCCAAGTGTAGCATATGCTTCTTTTGGATCTGTGGAAGCTTATAAACGCTGTGCTCTTTCTTAGGGTTGGAGGGTATAAGGTGCAAAAATGTGCCTGGAATCTTTGTAGAGTTTATTTTCCAACCTCCAGACTATGGTAGGCCGTGTGCCTTTCTGTGAAATGCCTAGATGTTGAAACTCACCTTGGGCTGTTCTGCATCATACAGGAGAGTTAAACCGTAGGAAGAGACCAGGAATGTGTATTCTCATCCGTTCTTTGTGAGTTAAAATTGCCGCTGATTCTTTCTTAATGGGGGTTAAGAAACAAAACAAATTTACTAGATCGATTAGTTCAACTTGGTTAAGTCTGAAGCATCCATCATCACCCATCATGATTCATGTAGACTTGGTAGATCCTAGGCTTATGAATTAAATTGGGAGACATAAAAGAGACCCCTGCAATTTCCTCCTTTACGTCTTAGAGAAAAACACTCATTTCTGCCTCTACTCCTATATTTGGTATTGTTTTTGATTGCTTGGCTCAGGAGACCAGGGAGTCAGGGGGCAATTTCAGGGGTGGCATTTGGCCGAAAATTTCCTATTATGCTGGCTGTTAAATATGTCCATAATGATGATGTGTCCAGGAACGGAGGAAATGACCACATGATGGGTCTTTGGACCAGTTGAACCACTGAAAGAAAGATTATATTCATCACTTGCACTCATATACCCTTGCCCTAATGGAGGGTGAGAGTGATTGAGTTTTAAGTCTTCAGGTACGAGTGTCAGCCCTGATGCTGTATTCAACAGCATACTAAATATGTAGGTTTCCCCCTTTTGCCAAGGTGCTCTTACTTAGAACTGGGGTATTGCTATTGTTCATACTATGGTATTGTAGAGTGTTTCCTCAAGAGGGCCTCTCCTTCAATTAATGGGTCCTGGTTCTGAGAACTGACATGACATGTAACTTACTGCCTATTGGTGTGGTTAATCTCCATTTTCTGTCGTTTGTCTCCACTCTTGATTAATATTTTTGTTGGCCACACATATATCTTGCTCCTAGACACACCATGGTTATCACACATCCCTGTGGGTCAGATTCCACTGGTTGCCATCCTGATCATAACATCTACCTTGCCTCTGATGATTAAGTGTTGCTATATGGCCTCTGCTGTTCTAGCATCTTTCTGTCCTCAGTGACTCTAGGGAGCCAAGCTTCATGACGAGATTTTCAATTATCAGCCTAGCTTAGGGAAGATAGCCACCACTGAGCTTCTTAAGATACCCATGATCCCCCCTACCCACATCTTTTCCTTTCTCCAGTTCCTTCTCACCTTCTTGGTGAAGGAATTTTTCTCTGATTTCTCTCAGGGAACATAGTACATATTGATAACTCAGAGCTTATGCAATACATCCATTCTAACATGGTCCCTTCTCTGAGATCAAAAGAACGGAAGCCCTTATCTGACACGCTAACAAGGCTGCTCTCACGTCCCCTCCACATTTTGTTCAAGGTAAGACTTTTTTCTCCCCTCAAGATACTGGGAGCCATTCCAACGTTATTAGAACTGGCTCTCGGGGTCTTGACAACGTGCGAAATCCCTCATCTTCGTATTTTGTGCCCCTTCCCCACTTGCCCTTGGTTCAGGGTCCTTAAGATCCACTTCCAGGCAAGTTTCCTGATTACCATGGGTTCGTGTTGGTCAGGTCCTTTGGTGAATAATCCATCTTTACCTTCGTAGGGCCAGCATCTTCCCAGTGAGACTCTGCCGAGACTGGACCCTGGTTATTGTTCTTATGGCCAGTGGGGGAGGTGAAGGCTGATCTTGAGAAGGGAAGACACTGTCTTACTAAAGAGTTGTCACCACCGAGGCCTCTGAATAGATTTTAAGCAAGGGGGTCTGAAATCCTTTAGAAAGGAATAGTTGGCAGAGGGGAATCTAGCGGCTGTGCTTTCAAGTATCCACTCAGCTGTCTCCATCCCAAGTCTCAGGGGCCCCATTCTTTCCTATCAAGACTTTGACTTGGCCGTATGGGACCTCAGTTCTTTCTGAAATGTTGTGGCTCTTTCAATCAGATCCTAGGTCTCATCTTTAGCAGGGTCTGCTCTCTGACCACAGGAAGGATGATTTGTTTAAACCTTGCTACGGAGGCCTTCTGACTGTCATCCCTGCCTTAAGTTGGCAATTGGCTGACTTGAATCTGCCATCTTTGTCTTTGAGGCATCCACAGCGTTCAGCAGCACCCAACCAACTCTACAGATCTTATAATTGTTACTTCCTTCATGTCTCTTAAATTCTAGTTGCGTCCATCCTCTGGTGCATCTTCTTTGACCCAACAGCAGTCAGTCAGACTTTTTCCTAGTTACCCCTCACAGTTTCAGCCAGAGACTTTGATCCACTTAAGATCCACTTCCAGGCAAGCTTTCCTGTGACTTTCAGACACGCCCTTGCCTCACGTCGGTTGCTCTTAACCCCACCACTCCTCAAAATATGAACCCTAGAGACTTAGCTACTGGAGTTCTGTAGCTTCATCTTTTTAATTTATTTCTTGTTTTTGAAGATAGTTATGCATTTTTAAATTTTTTGAATTATATTTTACATTTCATAATGGCATATGTTTGAAGCAAGATACCTCCAAACATAAACTTATGAAGGGACCCTCCAAAAAACCAGAATTATCTCTTGGAGGGTGGGCCCATTGTAAAACAGACTTCGCTCACTAGGTCAGTGTTCTCGGAACCCATCGGCATCAGTGTGCCAGCTAGCAGTGTTGTGAGAGGATGTGTCTGGATTCAGTGAGTGTTTTTGTAGCAAACAGGTGACTGTTTCTTCCTGTCCACACTGCACTTCGTATTCAGCAATTTTTGACCCCAAACGGTGTGATCCCTGAGCCCCATTCTCCCTATTCACCCGATCTCACCCCTAGCAACTCTTTTTTTGTTTTCCCTGGAGATAAAAAAAGTCTTTCAAAGGGAAATGCTTTGCCAATTTCGGAGAGGTGAAACAAAAAATTGTTGAAGCACTAAAAGGCATCAAAATCAATGAGTTCAAAAACTGTTTCGAGCAGTGAAAAAAGCATCTTGGCAGGTGTATTGCATCTAACAGAGAGTACTTTGATGGTGACCGAAGTTTAAACATATAAGAATAAATACACAATTTTTAAAAATTCCAGATTTTTTGGATCCCCTCATATAACCCGATTTTGGGTGGAGTTCCAGTCAATCTTTTTCTGTCTACATTTTAAAAAAATATTCAATATTTTTTATTATGATATTGTGGGGTACAGTTAAGGGTTAGGTATACAAAAATGCTTCGTTCAGGTACCCTTGTTGATAAGAGGTGTCTCCCCATCCCCAGACAGATATTTACCACCATTAATCCCATCACCCTCCCCCTCCCCTCCCCCATATTTTCCCACCACTGTCAGTTATTTTCTTATGGTAATATGTTGGATGATAAGGGTCTACTATATGAGTGGGAACATGTGATACTCAGTTTT
>CAUYQG010052465.1:0-11079 GCA_963574415.1 Tarsius wallacei
ACCGTCTTAATGTTTAAATCTCTTAAATGGCCATTCTTTCTAAACTTTGCTTTCAGATTTGGTATTTTCTATTTCTCCATATGTTTAAAATTTAGTGTTTATGAATATTATTCTTAATGTAAGACAGAGAAGCATATATAAATGAGGAAAAAGAGTGTGGGAATTATCCAGAGGACAAATGGGTGCTTTTAAAAGGATGTTAATCAGGAAGTGACATAGTCGGAATTACAGTCTAGAAAACTTTGTCTATCTGAACTGTGGAAAATAGATTGGAATGCAGTGATAGTGAAGAAATAGAAACAAGTTTGGTGTGATAATATGCTGAGCTGAATTCTGGAACACACAGAACATTGTTCATTTAATGTAAGTCCAATTGAGCCACATGATTCAGAGACGTCTTTCTGTAATAATCACAAATCTGTTTCTAAAACTTCTGTGTTTCTACTATGACTAGAACTCATTCATAATTAACTGCTTGTCCTCTTTGAAATGTTGGCATCGACATTATGCAATAGAATACATTTTCTCTTTAAATTAGAAAGAAACAAAGCAACCACAGATCCTCTTAGCATTTAAATCCTCTTAACATTTAAGGAATGGAGTAGAGTAGCAGATGTGGATTATTTGACTGGAGGCTTTTAGTAGATATAGCTAATTTCCTGAAAGAATGACCACTTCTAAACCTTCTCTGCTGCTACTTTCTCTTAAAGAGATAGCAAAAACTAAGCATAGGCAAATCCCACTTAGCATCATTTATCTATTCTAAAAATCAGATATTCTGCTTGAAAAAGATAACTTAAATTCTATAGTATTTTAAAAGTGCAGCATTATAACATATTATACTCTACATTGCAATCCCAAATCCCCAACTAATTTTAATAGAAAAATGTATATGAAAATTTATCCTATAAGAGAGAAAATGATTAATATGTTGCCTCCAATTTGTCACACAATTGATAAAATTGCTAATAAATACTTACCTTGCATTAAGTAATGGGGCCTCTTTCTGTTCCAAATGCCAACCTTCCAAATGTTTGTAGGACTGCTTACCTCATATTTGTTAAAGCTAAAGGAAATCAAGTTTTCTCTTACCTTAAGGCAAGGAGTTTTCTAAGTAATACAGGCCATAAGTAGAGCACTACCTGAACTTAGTATTCAAACTCAAACATATGAAAATATAATTCCATCAGAAATCAGGCAATTGAGAGATTGGCTAATTGGGAGACATTGCTATCCCTTCAGTAACTCTATTAAATAGAAACTAATTTTAACATAAGCAAAAATATTTTATTACATTTATTGGGAAGAAACTTGTTAGCTCAGAACACGTGAAAGAATTTTGAATCATAGGTAACATTAAAATCACAAAAAAAGGGGCAACCTTCTCAGGTCCCTTCCCACTGTGGGAGCTTTTCTGTCCTTTCAATAAATCCTGCTTTCTAAAAATAAACAAATATTAAAAAAATCACAGAATAGAATACTTTTGGGGCTATCAGAGTATTTGGAGCTCTCGAATTTTGCTTAAGAGAACTTATTTGGATAACTCAGCTCATTTCATTCACAACCTTTATCTTCTCAATATTCAGATTTATAGAATAGTGAATTTCCTTTATGTTATTTCATATAGTCGTGTATTTACCTTTCTGAAGATAGCAGGAGCAGTTTGCTATATGGACAAATGCTGAAGATATAATTTTTAAAAGTTTTTTTCCCACATTTTGGATATCAAACAAATGCATATATGCATACTTACAAAATACACAAGCACACAGCATTTTGCTAAGTATATAATTCTAAAAACTGATTTTGGAGACTATGAAATGTCTCCCTTACTAGAGCAAATCCAAAGTTATTTAAATACAGAGGCATTTTCATGTATTATCTGACCTTTAATAATGTAATATAAGGTTGGCCTCATTGTTACTCAATTTCATCACAGTAGTGGGAAAAATAAAGAGAAAATAAAAATGCAAAATAGTTTATACATTATGTGTAATGAATGTTTGGTGTGTGTTTCCCTTTGCCTGTATATCTAGAAAGCAAAGAAATGCCGAAATAAGTTACACTCTTTCTTCAAGTCGTAATTATGACTCTCATGTTGTTTCTCAAGAATTTATTTTCTGCCTTAAAATGGCTCTTCAGATAGATAATATGTTGATATACTGAGTGAGCAAAAGTATTTATTTCTAATAATTATTCAAGATCAATTAATGTAATTTTTTTTATATCGTCATGTGGTAAAAAAGGAGTTTCTGCCCTCTTTTTCACATAGAAACTTAACTCTATTGCCTCTCTCTCAAAGTGACATGGACCAGTGCCATGAGAGGCTACTTTAGCCTGTAATTTCTCCTACAGGGAAAAGTGAAAGCAAAGCTTCCCTAGTCTTGTGAGAGAAATTGTTCAGGAAGCCAATTTCTGTCTCACCTTGCCAAAACCATTGAGGAGTTCAGCATGGATGAATAGTCTGGAGGATGCTAGGAACAAGGAGATAGAGTGAGAGCACACAACAATCAAACATGTGGTTCTCAATAGCTAGCCAGCTAGAAGACTCCAACAAGAGTACTTCCTACAAAACGTGCAGAATTATTCGTCCATGAACAACCATCCCAACTAGACAGTGCATGCCAGTGGCATGCCATATGTCCCATGAATAGCACCCTAAATGTCCCCATACATGACCCACACAAGCTCCTGCAGATAGCACGTGGATCTTGACAGCAGACATAGATCTTAGCAGCAAATTCAACTCTGCTGGTTTGACAGAAAGTGGAAAACTTTGAGTACTTTAAGGTTGCACTACTCTAAGAAAACTATAAAATAGCTTTCAGCATCAAGCCTAGCTATGAAAGATTAACAGAAGGCACAGAATTCTAAAACTGTTTCCCTAAATGAGAACACAAGAAATGAAGCCAGTGTGTCTAGAGAAGAGATCTCAAAGCCCTCTCCAGGAGGGCTTACTGATGAATGTCTTTCTCACCCAGAACAAGTTAGTAAAGATGAGACAAGGCAGCTGTTTCGTCAAATGTGAAAACAGCAGTGTAAGTCTTCCAAGAAACAAATAATACAAAAATAAAACACCACTAACAGAATAAACTCAAACCCCATTGGCTGAACCCAAAGAAATGGAGAATTACAAAATAAAAAATTCAGAATAATTGTTTTAAAGGAAGTCAGTGGACAATAAAAAAACACAGATAGTTAAGTAAATGAGTACGTGAAGAAAATTAGAAGTACAACACATAACTAGAAACCATGAAAAAGAACTAAACAGAAGTTTAGGAGCTGAAGAATAAAATGTATGAACTGAAAAATTCTATAGAGAATTTCAATAATAGGCTTAATTAAGCAGAGGAATCAGTAAACTTAAAAGCATTGTTAGAAATTATCTAGTTAGAAGAAAAAAAGGAAAAGAAAGAAATGGTAAAGGATGAAGAAAGGCTACAGAATGTATGAGACAACATCAAGCTAACCAATATATGTGTTATGGGAGTCCTAAAGAAGCAAAAACAAAAACAAAAACAAAAACAAAAAAAACGGGGGGAGGCAGCTTATTTTTAAATAAATGACATAAAACTTTCCAAATTTAACGAGAAAATTTAATATTCAGATCCCTGAAGTCCAAACCACTCCAAATAGATTGGACATAAAGAGATCTTCACTGAGACACAATATTTTCAAATTTTGTAATATAAAATCCAAAGGAAGAATTTTGAAAGCTGCAAGAAAAAAAATTACTCATCATATGTAAGAGATTCCTGTAAGATTATCAGTGTATTTTCCAGCAGAGAAAGTTCATCACCACTAGACTTGCCTTATTAGCTAAAGGAAGTTCCTCAACTTGAAACTAAAGGATGCTAATTATCAACTTGAAAAGATATGGAGTTATAAAACCACTGGCAAAGGTACAAATAGTCAAATTCAGAATATTTTAATATCTCAATGATGGTGCATAAATTACTTATAAGTCTAGAATAAAAGTTAACTTAAAAGCTAAAAATAACTACAGCATCAATATTTTTTAATAGATACACATCATAGAGATGTAAATTGTGACATAAATAATATAAAATGTGTGTTTGGGGGGAAAGCAGATGTCTAGAGTTTTTGTGTGAAATGAAAATTATTATTAGCTTAAAATAGACCATTATAACTATAATAATATGCTTAATGTAGACTTCACATTAATAACAAAAAATCTGTAGTAGCTCAACAAAGAATTTAAAAAAGAACAAAGCATACCACTACAAAAGTTCTCAAATCACAAAGAAAGACATCGAAAGTAAGAAACAAAGGAGCTATAAATAGTCAGATAACAATTAACAAAGTGGCAATAGTAAGTTTTTACCTACAAATAATTGCTTTAAAAGAAGATAGATTAATTTATCCAGTCAAAAGATATATAGTGGATGAATGGATTACCAAAAGATACAACTACATGCTGCCTACAAAAGAATTGCTTTAGATTTAAGAACACAGATAAGCTAAAAAAAATGTTTAAAAATATTTTTTAAAAATGTAACCAAAGACAGCAGGAGTGGATATATTATATTGAACCAAAAAGACATTATGTTAAAAATGTCATAAGAGATAAACAAGATCATTTATATAATAATACACGGAAAGAATATCATTGTAAATATGTGTGCATTCACTTCAGATTACCTAAATATATAAAGTGAAATTTTCAGAACCGAAAGAAGAAATAGACAGCAATACCCCACTTTCAACAAATGATGATATTTCAACATAGATCATCCAGATGGAAAATCATTACAGAAACTGTGGAATTGAGCAACACTACGGACCAAATAGAACAACAGATGTATATAGAACATTCTTCCAACACCAGCAGAATACATATTCTTTACAAGTGCACACGAATCATTTTCTAGCATAGACCATATATCACAAAATATGTCTTCATTAATTCAAGAGGAGTGAAATAATATAAAATATCTTTTCCAATCACAATGATATACTACTAGAAATCATAGCAGGAGGAATTTGGAAAAATTACAAATGTGAGGAAATTGAGCTACACACTCCTGGGCAGGGTTTAAGAAGATATAAATAAGACATTTTCAAAAATTATGACAAATGAAAATAGGAACATAAACACAAAAACATAATAAATGCAACAAAAGCAAGGAATTTTATTTTATAAATGTCAATAAAGTAAAAAAAAAAGATCTTAAATAAATAGCCTAACTTTATACTTCAATAAACTAGAAAAACAAGAACAAACGAAGTCCAAAATTACTAGAAGAAAGAGAATAACTATTAAAGCAAAAACAAAGGAAATAAAACTAAAACACAGAAAAGATAAATAAAAAATAAGAGTTAGTTTTTTGAAAGAAAATTGAAAATATTTATAGCTAAACTAATGAAGAAAAAAAAGACTCAGATGCAATTTAAATGAAATGGAAAAGGAGACAGTATAACTGGTACCACAGAAGGACAAAGTGCCATAAAAAATTACTATAAACAGTTACATACTAACAATTTGTCCCAGAAAAAGATGAATTTCTGGAAAAATGTGACCTACCAATACTGAATCATGAATAAATAGAAAATGTGATCTGGCTAATAATGAGTAAGGAAAATGAACCAAACTCCCACTAAAAAGATAAAGCCTAGGACCAGATGACTTCACTGGACAGTTCTGCCAAACAATTAAAGAATAATGCCTACCCTCACAAAGTCTTCCCCAAAAATGAAGAGAACATTTCCAGAAACATTCTACATGGCCATCATTACCCTAATGACCAAGCCAGCCTATAAGCAAAAAAAAATTTACAGAACAATATTTCTGATGAACGTGTGCAAAAATTATCAAGAAAATTTTAGCAAACTAAACTCAAAAGCACATTAAAATGATCATACACGTCTATCAAGTAGAAAAATGGTTTAGCATATGCAAATCTATAAATGTGATATACCACATTAACAGAATGAATTATGAAGAAAAATAGCACTCTCAAAAGATACAGAAAGTCTTTGTTAAAATTTATCATCCATTCATTTAAAAATTGTCAGAAAAATTAAATAAAAAGGAATGTACTTCAACATAACAGAGGCCATATATGATAACCCAACAGCTAACATCATACTCTTATGACATCAACCTAAATGTCAACAGATTAATGGTTAAAGAAATTGTAGTACAAAATGCAATAAAATATTATTCAGCATTATAAAAGAAGATAATATTGCCATTGGTGACAATATGGATAAACCTGATGGTATTGGGTTAAATTAAGTAAATTAAACAGAAAAACAAGTACTTTGAAAGATTCCCCCCTGAAAACCAGAACAAGACAAGGCTGTCCACTTTCACCACGCCTGTTCAGCTAAGTATTGGAAGTCCTGGCTAGAGCAATCAGACAAGAGAAGAAAATCAGGAGTACCCGAATAGGAAAAGAGGAAGTGAAGTTATCGCTCTTTGCAGACGATATTCTTCTATACCATGAAAATCCAAGAGAATCTGTCAAAAACCTTTTTGCACTGATAAAAGACTTTGGCAAAGTCTCAAGGTACAAAATCAATGTGTGAAAGACAGTCACATTCTTATACACCAATAACAAACAGGCAGATAACCAAATAAAAAACACAATCCCATTCACAATAGCAAAACAAACCAAAAAATGAAATATCTAGGCATCTTCTTTACCAGAGAAATGAAAGACCTTTACAACAAAAGCTACAAAACAAGATCAGAGAAATCAAAGATGACACAAACAAATGGAAAAATATTCCATGCTCATGGATTGGAAGAATGAACATTGTTAAGATGTCCATCCTACCCAAGGCAACCTACATATTTAATGCAATACCCATTAAATTACCAACATCATTCTTCTCAGACCTAGAAATGACAATACAGAAATTCATATGGAAAAATAAACGACCATGAATTGCCAAAACAATCCGCAGCCAAAGAGACAAAAGCAAGTGGTTTCACACTTCCATGCTTTAAACTTTATCATAAGATTACAATAATCAAAAAAGCCTGTTTTTCTACAAGACCAGGCATATAGACCAAGGGAACAGAATAGAGATTCCAGAAGTAAAATCTGAATTTCTCAATCAGCTCATCCTTGACAAAGCCTCCATTAATAACCACTGGGGAGAGGAGAACTTATTCAGTAAATGGTGTTGAGAAAACTAGCTGACCACATGTAGAATAATAAAATAAGACTCCTACCTGTCACCGTACACAGAAATCAACTCTAAATGGATCAAAGACCTAAATGTAAAACCTCAAACTATAAGAATCTTAGAAAATGCAGGAGACACCCTTTTGGAAATTGGAATTGGCAATAAATTCCTAATCAAATCCCTAAATGCCCGCCATAAGAGATGACATAGACAATTGGGACCTCGACAAACTGAAAACTTTCTGCAAAGCAAAAGGAACCCTCAAGAGAGTATGGAGACAGTTCACAGAATGGGAAAAAAATGTGTATGCAATTTGCCAACTATATATCTGACAAAGGCCTAACATCTAGAATCTACAAGGAATTCAAGTATGCCGAAAAGAAAAAAAAAAAACCCTATTAAATAGTGGACAAAAGACATGACTAGACACTTCTCAAAAGAAAGCATATGAGCAGCCAACAAGTACACAAAAAAATGCTTAGCATTACTAATCGTCAAAGAAATGCAAATTAAAACCACACTGAGATACCACCTAACTGCAGTCAGGATGGCCATCATCATAACTCAAAAAACAACAGATGCTGGAGAGGATGTGGGGAAAAGCGAACTCTTTTACACTGTTGGTGGGAGTGTAAACTAGTACAACCTCTGTGGAAAACAATGTAGTGGTTCCTAAAAGGTCTAAAACTCAACTTTCACATGACCCAGCAATCCCCCCTTTGGGAAAATGCCCAGAGGAACTCACATCACTCTATGAAAAAGACATCTGCACACGTAGGTTGATTGTAGCATTATTCACAATAGCAATAACATGGAACAAACCATGCTGTCCATCAAAAATGAACTGGATAAACAAATGTGATATGTATACACAATGGATTATTACAAAGCCATAAAGAAGGATATAATTGTGAACTTCACAACAACTTGGATGGACTTAGAGTCTATAATGCTCAGTGATTTATCACAGAAACAACTGAGTACCATAAGGTTCTCACTCATAGGCGTACCCTAAAATGTTATCATAATCTATAAGAAAGAGATTGGCAGTAGTGGAAAATTGCCAATGGAGTGGGGGGGGGCACACTGTATTAATAAGGGTACCTGATCTCAAACCAGGTGAAGTGGAGACCAAAGTGGAGCCCAAACTCCACTTGTACAATGACCATTTGTAGACCTAATCCTGAATTGTACCCCACATCTTTAAAATTTAAAAAAAAAAAAGAGGCCAAGCACAGAAGCGACTGATGCCAATAATCCCAGCACTTTGGGAGGCCAAGGTAAGAGGGTTGCCTGAGTCCACGAGTTCGAGACCAGCCTGAGCAACTTGGCGAGACCTCATCTCTATAATTAAACAAAAAATTGACCGAGCATGGTGGCACGTGCCTGTAGTTCCAACAACTTGGAAGGCTGAGTCAGAAGGATGGGCTGAGCCCAGCAGGTCGAGGCTGCAGTGAGTGTGAGAGTGCCGTTGCACTCCCGCCTGGGCAACAGAGTGAAACTCTGACTCAAAAAAAGAAAAAAAGAAAGAAAGAAAGAAAGAAAGAAAGAAAGAAAGAAAGAAAGAAAGAAAGAAAGAAAAACAAGTGCTGCGTGGTGTCATTTATATGTAGACTCTAAAAAGTCCAACTCATAGAAGCAGGAGTAGCATGGTGTAAAATTTTAGTTATGAAAGATAAATAAATTCTGAAGGTCTACTATATAGAATCGTACCTATAGCTTACAGTACTAGCTTTTATACTTAAAATATGCTAAGAAGACATTTCTTATGTGAAATGTTTTTTATCAGAAAAACAAACAATAATAATAAAAGGGGCAGCAGGAAACTTTGGGAGGTGATGTTTATGGTCTTTATGATGGTGGTGATTTCAAGGGTGTATATTTGTCACCAAATCATAATCTGTATACTTTAAATATGTATATCTTTTCACATGTTAATCATACCTCAATAAACAGAAAGATCAGTTAGCTCAGGCAATACCCCACATTTTGCTGGTTTACTTCACTTACATTATGCAACAGTGTCTGCATATAATTGAGTGTATATAGAGTAGTGTTCTGGCTAAAATGTTTCTGCCCACTAGACTTAAAACTTTTACTTAAAAAAGTATTACTAGTCACAAAAATTAAGTGGAATAATTGTGTTAGTGCTGTAATCACTAGTTTTCATCAGTAAAGAGCAGTAGGGATAGAGAGTGTTTTAACTTCCACCTCAACTTGTTTGTTTCTGGACCAATATATTTTGGTCTTGCTATAAAATACATCATATATTAAATATAAGCACATACTATAACATCACATTGTTTTCCTCTAAGTTGATGCTCAATTTGAACTTTGTCAAATGTTCAGCGGGCCAATCAACTTTTTTGTCTGATCAACTTCTTCTATATAAATCAGGTATAGGATTAGACCTGGGAAATGCAAAGGTGTAGACCTCTTGGTTTATGAGGGTTTTTGTTTGTTTGTTTGTTTTTTAATGCATTGTACATTTTAAAAAAGACGTTTCAATGTGTTGAAAATCATGATCGAGTGTAAGAGTTTCAGATAATTCTCATGTTGTATCAAAAACAGAGCAATGAGGAGGTAAGAATGGAAGACTATGCACAATAAGTGCATTTCTATTGAAGAAAAATCATTGCTTTAATGACAGTAAAAGGAAAAAAATATAAACTATGTTGTGTATGAGATGACAATCTTAACAAAAAAAATGCAGACTAATTATAATTTTAAGCATATATTTTCACCATACTGTTTTCTCTCTTTCAGTCCAAGCTTATTTTTAAACTTTAGATTTTTATGATCATTTAAGACATCTGAGTCACAGATTGCTCTGAATGACATGGATGCTACTATGGCAGCCGACTTCTATATCTTGATAAGATATTTGTCCCATTATGCTACATATGTGACTTACATCTTGGGTACGTACTACTTCCTGTTTGCAGGTTCAATCAAGATTAAACCATAAATATGTTGGAACAAAAAAGTTCCTATTTGATGGTGATTTGGTCTAGGTCCCTATGACTGGGATATGTCACAGTTATAAAAATTAGACTTATCACTAAGGCAACAAAATTAAGGGTGTTCTGATTCACTTGCTAGGTAAGGGGTACTGCTTTTAAGAATTCCAGTTTAGTGAAAAATAGAAACGTACATTTTCCATATTAGTGGGTGTCGTGTGCCAGGAAATGTATTGCATTGGCAATCAGAGTTTTTCTTTAAGAAGTATACTCTTTTTTTTTTTATTCAATATTTTTTATTATGATATTGTGGGGTACAGATAAGGGTTAGGTACACAAATATGTCTCGTTCAGGCACCCTTTTTGATAAGAAGTGTCCCCCCATCCCCAGACAGGTATTTATTACCATTAATCCCCTCCCTTAACCCTCCCCCCCTCCAATAGTTTCCCACCACTGTCAATCATTTTCTTGTGGTAATACATTGGATGATCAAGGTCTACTATATGAGTGAGAACATGTGATACTCAGTTTTTTGTTTCTGTGAGAGGTCACTCAGTATTATGGACTCTAGTTCCATCCAGGTTGCTGTGAAATTCATGATTTCGTTCTTTTTTATGGCTGCGTAGTATTCCATTGTATATATGTACCACATTTTTTAAATCCAGTCCTCTTTTGATGGACAGCAAGGTTGCTTCCAGGTTATTACTATTGTGAACAATGCTGCGATAAACAGACGAGTGCAGGTATCTTTTTTATAGAGTGATTTGAGTTCTTCAGGGTATATTCCCAGTAGGGGGATTGCAGGGTCGTATGGGAGGTTGATATTTAGAACTTTCAGGTGTCGCCACACTACTTTCCACAGAGGTTGCACTAGTTTACACTCCCACCAACAGTGTAGAAGTGTTCCTTTTTCGCCACACCCTCTCCAGCAACTGTTATTTTTTGAGTTATTGATAATTG